>JAVQKG010349142.1:0-16764 GCA_036025885.1 Hypseleotris bucephala | reverse complement strand
TGTGTTTTTAGCTGTACTTCTTATGTCAGTTCTAAGCCAAAATAAATGACAGTGAGTTAACTGCATCTGCAAATCACATTAGGATTCAAATTATTTACCTTGGTAAAAAATCTGAAAGGAAATAGGTTCACAATAAAAAAAAAATGGAAAAAATCTACTATTATAAACGTAAAAAAAACTTTCCTGACTGTGTGTAACCAGGTTTAACCACTCATTTCTAACCTCTGACAAACACAGGCTCAAGTCGAATGACCTGGTTTGACTGGACCTGCTGTTGTAATGAACTTATCCACTGAACGCTCTCACAGCTGTCTGTGTTTGTTCTTTTTAGGCTCTCTACAACTCAATCAAGAACCAGAAGCTTCAGTGGACACTGTAAGTCATTTAACATTGACTCCACTTTTACTATTTGTTGCATTTAAGTTGCTTTACCTGCTTTGTGTGGTAATTGTTGCTTTCACTTGACCATAAATAGATATACACACACACACACACACAGAAGGACACGCAGCGACACACACACCATTGTCCTGAAGGGCAGTGGGGAGAAAAAAAAAAAGAAACAAGGCATATTGATTAACTTGTTAGCATCCTCATTACTGACGTGAGCGTTGTCTGGCATGTGAAGGAAACATTAGTGTGTCAAGGGTTGCTATTCTCAACCACGGATCCAGAGTGCCTCCGAGATGCCAATTAAGTCACTCGTTTTTCCAAGCCTCTGTTGCTATAGCTACAGCACCATGGATACGACTCCGTAGCTACCGCACTGCTCTTTCCCTCCATCTCCCCATCGCATCATGTGTAGCGGCCAATGCATACACAAAACTAGAAAGCACTCGGAAGAGGGCAGACCTCCACCAAGGCAGCTCACATCCCCTATACACCAATGGTTCTAAATAAAACCTTCTGTGGGACTGGGCACCTTGCCAGAAAATAAATGAAAGACTTCTGATGTCCTCTACTTCTTTGTTTATATTAATGACCTCAATTCAAAATCATTCAAATAATCTTAATACAATGAAAGGTTACCAAAACCACAGAAGCAACACTTAAATAAACAATGTCACCTGGCACAACATATTGTCTCAAAAAATGTTTACATAAGTGCACTTTTCTGTGGAAAACAGAAACAGATCCAGAAGATGTCAGATCACACCCAAAATCTATTAAGTTACATCCAAATCCATTTTGTAGTATTTGAGTAAAGTCACATACAGACTTACTGACAGACAGACAAACGCTACCGAAAAATTTCTTCCTTGGCGGAGGTACTGTAAACACATTGAATAATAGCGGAAAGCTCTGTTCATTTACCTGCATGTGTCCTATACAAAGGTGCCTCCCACTACCTTGCCAAAAATATCTCACTCCCAAAGCAGCTTGAAGGTACAAAAGTGGTCAGCAGAGGAGGAGATCCACTGCAAGCAATACAGTTCAAACATGGACATAAGACGACAGTTATTTAAACACTGAAAATCCACTGTAAACATTTTCAGTTTTTAAGGTTGCTTTTTTATGGCAGCTAGATTTGAGAAAAATAATTGTCATTTGGAAAAAGTACAGTGACTCTTTTGCCATCGTTTACACACCCTCGCTGGATCCACTGCTGCATACTTCACACCAAAAGAATGATGATTTCTTTTTTCACTCATTGACTGAATTCACAACACAATTTTTAAAATCCTGTGACAATTTAGTTTGTTTAAAAACATTTTTTTTGCATGTTACTGTGTATTAAAGTGGTGTGATGTGCTATAAATACTTGTAGGTTTGCAATCTTATTTACTCTTAGATTCATGGCACTCACGTGTGCAATGTATGTAGTCAAAGAGGTGTGATTTCGAGCCACAAAAACATTGAAAACATTGACTGTAAGTGCATGTGTATATGAAATCTGGCATATCTTATCACAGGTGTGCTTCTGTGTGGGCGCGCTGTGTGTCTTTGCACTCGCTCCAATGAAAAAGAGCAGGGGAAAAAAACATAAAAAACAAAACACAGCGATGGACGTTCACTTCACTCCCCCACAGAAAGACACACATATGGCCACTCTCAGCGGTGCAGTTGGATGATGCACCCACATCATCTTCTTTTCCCAATAGGATGTATATAGACACACACATGTTTCCTGGTTCGGAGGAGTGGGTGGGAGCACAGGAAAAAGAGACATGGTGGTGGGTAAAACAGGACACAACAAGTTGGAGATAACAATCAGACATATACTATCTGTAGGAGTTAGACCAACTCTAGACCTGGTTCAATGATAGTTTCCACCTATCTAAGTGGAGGTGATATATCAGCACACCAGACTGAGGTGCAGACACTGACCACACTGTGCACAAAAAACAATGTGGAACTGAAAACCATCATTGACTTCAGGAGGAACAAGGCAGAACCGGGACCACTCCTTTTTGGGGGGACAACCATCTCCCAAGACCTCACATGGACTGAAAACACTATTGTAAAAAGCTCAGCAAAGACTACACTTTTTAAGGATACTGCGCAAAAACAATCTGCAAGAAAACATGCAACATTCGTACCACCATCAAATGTCTATTGGCATACTGCAAATGTATAGTATGCTGGGCGCTCTGCAAAAAGTCATCAAATAAGCTGAAAAAATATTGGCTGCCCCCTGCAATCTCTAGAAGAAACTGCATTCTTCAGATGTGTCAACAGAGCTAAGAAAAATCCTAAAAGACAATACTCCTCCGGGACATGGACTATACTCAGGGAAAAGGCCTAATAGACACAAAACAGCTTTTATCTATCAACATAAAGCATCAGAACTAACTGGCTAACACTGATTAAAGAGCCATTTTCATTTAGTTAAACTTGTACAATGACGATAAAAGCATTTTTATCTTTACATAGTCTTTCCTTCAAACTAGATTAGACTTCATTTAGTTATACTATACCTTGACTGTTTCATACCTGGTTCAGTCCTGGTTTACACCTATTTCTGACATAGTCCTGGTTTAGTACTTCCTTAAACCTTTTTTAGACCTCCTATTTCTGTGTGTAGACCTGGTTTGGCCCTGGTTTATATCTGCTATGACTACTATGAAAAGACCTTACTTTGATTTAAAAAAAGGACAAAAACGGAGACAAATACATTTTTATCCACTTAAGTGTCACCTATGAAGAGAGCCTTGTGATAAAATATATATTATAAAACAGACAGTCCCATCTGCTCTAGTATTTCTTTTAATTTGCTAATCCTTTAATAATGCTCATTGGACTGCTCACCTATGAGTAGGAGTCTGTGTGCCAGTTATTGCATCATACGTCAATAATAAACAGGTTGGCATTTTAATTTCTTTTTTTAAAACCTAGAAGTCAACATTTTGGACTAGATGCACAATTCTGGACTTGGATGCAAACAATAATTATGCAATGTTGTTGTTGTTGTTGTTGTTGTTGTTGTTGTTGTTGTTGTTGTTGTTGTTGTTTTTTAACATGGTTAAAAGTATAAAAGTGAATGTTATTTGTTATTTGGAACAAACAAGTCAGGTGAAACAAGGACATCAGCTTTCATTCCAGTATTCTATCGTACTATGGCCCCTTCCCTTGCATCCTTTCTCCCTAGAGTTGTCAAAAATAGATAAATGCATAGACTAATCAATATCTCGAATACTGGGCTATCTTTCTCAATTTCCCACACAAACTCAAGACTCTTGCGGCATTACACTTAAATGTTCTGTCTTTAACATTTATCTGTGTTCTAAAATACTAAATATATATACTACAGTATATACAGTATATACAATTGCATAGTCAAAATATTCAAAGAATATACTGCCAAATATTCAAAGCAGTAGTTATCAAGGGTTTTACTGGAGCAAAATTAACACAGGGATATAAAACCTATAAATACATTTTTATCTGTATCAGGCTATATTACAAATGTATATTGTACAGTATTGGAATAAAACTATACATTGCTTTACTTGCTTCCAAAAATAGTATCTTTTAGAGTTAGAAATTCTAGTATTGTGACAGTAGTACTTCCTCCTCATATTTTGTTGTTAACGTTAGCGCCATCTGAGCGGGATCAGCTTTTGTCTTTCTTTTTTCTTACTTCTATCTCCGTCCATCCCCCCGCTCCACTCCTCTGTTGTAGAATGGGATTCAGGCAGTTACCAGGCAACAGGCTGCGTGCTCATTGGTGCAGCTCCTCTCTTCGCTCTGTGCGCGGCTCCCTGGCTCCTGCATGGGGTTAACTGCTGTTATGTACTGTTGGTTACTCATAGTGTGGTCTCGGGGGGCCTCGACATCCAGCCATTTTTCTATTTTTGGGCTGAACTTTTGCAATAGGGGATGGCTGGTTATGTAACAAGTGGATTTGCCGTCTTACTTCCATTCACGGTGGAGTTTAGGGTGTCCGTCATGTGCCACAGTAATCCTGTTTCAAATGCAAAAAATTATATTAGATTTATACAGCAGTTTTGGAGGCTAACTCAAAGAGCTTCATTCACTCACTCCACAGTCACACACTGGTGGCGGTAAGCTGTCCTGGGTCAAACTTCCAGAGATAAGGCAGCCATACTGCACTCTTTTACTACCACCATAAACAACACAGCAATCCCATGCACATTTATGCATTGGGAAGATTAGTGAAGTGCAGCAGTATGAACTGGGCAGAGTGAGAATTGAACCTCCACACTTCAGACATTAGCCACTGTCAACCATTTAGCATTTTAGACACAGGCTGCTGCTGATCCATTAGCAAAAGTGAAAATCAGCTCATCAAAATTCTCATTTTTAAACATAGCTCCTTGATGGTTTCTAATGAGCGGTATGCGCCCTACAGGAAACCTTCCCTTCTCAGCCGAACTGATATGAGAAATTAAGCTTAGCAAACATTTTTGGAGAGCACTTCTTCAGAGCATTAGGAGGAAGTGCTGCATCTGTATGAAGAAAGTGGCCCCCTGGGTAAAGATGGCCCTGTTACTCACTTCAAGGCCTGAAATAAGGTTGACATAAGGTTGTCATTCTTTTGCAGTGGTGCTTTTTGATCAAAAAGTGGACCACTGTGAACAAAAACAAGGTTTAGATACAGAGGAAGCACAAGTTTAGTTTTGAAGAGATTGTCTCCGTTTCTAAGGTCTCCCCTGATACTAGTGCTTTGTAAATAGTGTACAACCACTGTATCTGATATAGTGGCACCAGCTTTCTACTATAAGGCTATTACATCTCCACTAAAACTCCTAAGTCCAACTGCCACTGTGTCCTTTGGCAAGACACCTCACCCACTGATCCATTATTATTATTCTTGTAAAAGGTTTATTACGAATTGTTATAAAGTGGTTGAACAGGGGTACCTAATAAACTGACCGTTGATTGTTATCTAAAAGTTCTGCCGAGACACTGATATTACTCATGTGTCCTGTACTTGTATGAAGTCAAGTTTTTGTCAGTGTGAGTGTGTGAAGTCCTCTTGTCCTGTGCTGTGTTTTTGTGTAACAGGCTCAGAGTGAGAGGCAAATGGACAGGATGAATGATGATGTGTTTTGTGCGTCGCTAATTAGACGTGACACATAAGTGTTGATGGCTACCAAATCTGTGGTCCTTTGTCTCCATAGCGACGAGGAAGAGCTGCGGAAGTCGTTCTCGGAGCTCGGGGACAGCCTGTGTGACTCCGACGCTTCCAAGTCCAAAGAGGGGGAGGGCATCAGTGGGCAGCCCCTGTTAGATGGGACACAGTCCTCCGGTGCACTGCTGTACAAGAACGGGTTCCTGGTCCGAAAAGTTCACGCCGATTCTGACGGAAAGAGAAGTATGGTCAAATAAACCATGTTTCTACCATCATTTAGTGTTTATTAGAGAAAGAAAGATCACTTTGAGAACTTTATTATCATTATTTTAACTTTACTACATTTTGGCACCTTCTTTTTTGATAGTCATTTTAAAGCAGTTGCTGGTGACTAACAACAGAATATCGGTATCAGGCAAGAATAGTGTAAATCAAGAGCTGACAATTTAACATAGAATATGCAAAGTCCACAGTTCAATCTGACACTTAAAAATATTCTAAAACATTCTAAAAATAATTGTAAAAAAAATTCACACAAATAGTATGCATTTACCACATCATATTCTGTAAGCCATTTGTCTTTGTCAACAGCTCCAAGAGGAAGGAGAGGATGGAAGACTTTCTATGCCATTTTAAAAGGGCTAATTCTCTATCTGCAAAAAGTAAGTAGGCAATAATTTAAATTGATCAAGGCTGCAATGTAAAAAGGCAATAACACCGAATTTATTACGACATAATTGTAAGAAGTTTGAATTATTAATCAAGTTTGAATTATTTTCCCTTTTTTAGGGGGAGTACAGACCAGATAAACAACTCTCTGATGAAGACCTAAAAAACGCAGTGTCTATCCATCACTCTTTGGCCATGAAGGCTTCAGACTACAGCAAAAGGCCCAATGTCTTCTACCTCCGCACGGCCGACTGGAGGGTCTATCTCTTCCAAGCTCCGTGAGTGAATCCAGACTATAAATTTTACATTCAGAATTATAATTTCTTCAGTAGAAAAAATAAAAAAGTGTCCATGGCTGCATCGCATCTGCAGCAGACTGTGAAAAGTAGACCGACAAAAAAAGTCCTTTCTCACATGCAGCAGAGATAAACCCTTGTCCCAGCACCACATTGTAAGGTGACTGCTCAAGCATAGAATTTCTCATGTGACACAATCTGTACTTGTCTTAACTGTGATTCACATAGGACATACAGAGCATTGGTAAATAAACATGCTAAACATGGGTATGTATCTACAATCTATACATGACAGAATGACATCCGAGTGTCCACATGTTCAGGCCCCAGAGCACACTCTCTCTGCTCTAGTTGCAGATGCGATTTGTCCCACATACTGTACCTTCTCTTCTGCCCGCCCCTCTCTCTCCTCCTCTCCTGGGACTGAAACAAGGCTGTTTGGTTCAAACTGATATTCCTCATGGGCTATAATGGTTCTGTTAGAGTAAAACAGGCCCCTTTCTCCTCCGCATTAATTGGCTTTAAAATAATTCCTTTGTCAACAGCGAGGCTGTGCTCTCTGATAATTATCCCTTTGATGTAGAAGGCATGTGCTGCTGTGTGCACAGGCTACATGGAGGATAACTGATAAGAGGGTTTGTTTGTTAACTTGTTTTTTCTTTGTGTTTGCTGTGCATGTGTGTGATACATTGTGCGTGCTTGTGTGGGCGTTCTTCTTCATGACAGAAACGCAGAGCAGATGCAGTCCTGGATCACACGGATCAACACAGTGGCGGCCATGTTCTCGTCTCCTCCTTTCCCTGCGGCCATTGGCTCCCAGAAGAAGTTCAGCCGACCGCTGCTGCCCGGGACAATGTCAAAACTTTCAGAGGTATCTGCTCTGCTCTGTTTTATACCCACACTGCCTTGAATCATTTCCTCAGTCCTGGGCCAGGAAACTATCTCCTGGAGTAAACACTAACTATTGATATATGTTGTACAGTTTTTCCAGCCTGGGCTGAAGCACACTTCATCAAAGAGTCATATCAATTAAATATTGAAGCTCATTCACACCATCTAACACATCTGCAATACATAACTAGAGGCTACAGCTAAGTGTTTATTTGAAAATTTTATAATTCATCATGTAATTGTTTAGAAATATGACCAGAAATGCCACTGAGTTCAACACATCTATTACTAAAAAAACGTAATGTACCTTATTATATTAAAGTCCAAGAGTTTTAATAGTGAAATTTAAAAATAATACAAACAACAAAAATAACAAAATACTAATCTTGTAATACAGGAGGAGCAGGTTCGATCCCATGAAGCCAGATTTCGATCCATCTCCACTGAACTGGCTGAGCTGCGCTCCTATCCTCCTGATCGTAAGGTCAAAGGGCGGGAGCTGGATGAGTACCGCCAGCGAGATGAATATCTGGAGTTTGAGGTAAGTTATCCATGATAGTAGAAGTTATTACCGACGCCAGGAGGTAATGTAGTCACGTCTGTTGGGGTGCGTGCGTGTATGCAAGAACATCTCATTTTTGAAACAATTAAAGACTTTTACATAAGGAAATTCCACAAAACCATTTACATGTGCATAGGGGAAATTAGCTGTCCTGGCATCGGTCTGCACTCTCCCAGTCCCCATCTCTTTGTTTACACTTTTAATTTGTTTGTTTTTTCTGTTAAGAAAACTCGATATGGAACATATGCCATGCTGCTAAAAGCTAAGATCCGGAGTGGTGAGGAGGACCTGTCTGTGTTCGAGTCTCTGATCCTGGAAGAAAACGGTCTTCAAAGGGCTCACTCCAGCCCCACTCTGGCCGACAGCAGCCAGGCCAGTCAGGTCAGTCAGGCCAGCAGCGCCAAGGACGGCCCCAACAGCAGCAAGGCCAGCTGCTGCAGCACCAAACCTCGACAGGAGGCCCAAAGACACAGCTACAGACAGGCCGTCAAGAAGTGAGACGGGACAGGGCGCAGGGAGCGGCACGGCGCTTCTCTGTCAGCGGCAGGCTGTCTCCCTCACGTGCTTTTCTTTCAAATCTAAGAGGGTATTGGGCTCTGCTTGAAGAGGATCCGGGTGCTGGTCTTACCACACAGTCCCATAACATGACGCCCTACCCGGCACCCCAATCTTCTCATCTGATGAAGAGGTGCAAATCCAGAGACTCACAAGTGGCTGGCCCATAGAGGCATGTAGTGGTGCAGTAGACGAGAGGAACCATTTGAGATCTGCAGAGGCTGCTTGAGTCTTTCCTGTGCAGGATTTTCAGGTGCTTACAGATTGGACAAGGCACCAACAGGGAAATACATCTAGAATTCTTTCTGTTCCTCCAACGTATTTTCATTGCTGTTGCCAAGTTTTCTCACCTTTTTCTTGATCTTTCAGTCAGATCTGGGACCAAATATGTTTACACATTATGAACATAATATTTGAGACGACTGATTGTTTAAATTGCCATCACTACACTGATTTGAAGTGCTGTATAAGAGTCTAGACATTAAATGGAACCGTGACATTCCAGCCCCTTTTCACCACATCTTTCTGGTGTGTTCACATTCCACAAAGGAGTCGGACATTATAGCATTTCACTCTCAAAGGCGACAAATGTTACTGCATTGTTGCATTATGATTAGGTGTTTGTGCAGCTTCTCAACAGTGGGGTAATTTTTCTCTCGTGGCCAGTTAGAAGTATGCAGTAGTTTTACTCAGTGCTTAAGACATCTCGGCAACAGAGACTCCATTTTGGCTCTACTTGAAAAGACAATCTCTTCTAAGTTGCTTTAGTTCTTGTCCCGTGGTGTGCTTCTGTTCTTCTACTTGGCCGAATGTTGTTTTCTCAGTGATTTGCATGCCTGCATCCAGCTCCGCTACTTTTAGGGCTTTTTCATCTCTGAGGGCCACCACTGAACGCAGCAAAAATGTTTTTAATGTTTGTCAAAATTCTTTCTTCATGTTGGTGCCATATCCCTTGTGTGTGACCCTGACTTCTGTACACACTCACCAGGCAGACCCTGAATGTTATTGTTTTTAAATATTTTTTTTACCTGTTAAACCTATTCCTCCTGTGTAATGTATGTCAAAAATATGTTGAGATATGATATTGACAATGTAAAAGGAAATATTATTTGTAAACATCCAGGATATGTTTGTATATATTGCACCGTCTGCTGTATGCTTTCAGTATCTTGTAGGATATATGACCGTATATATATTTACAGTATAGTCAACACAATATTGTGGAAATTATTTAGGTACAGCAAGTTGTACTTAAGTCTCAGAAGCACTAAACAATAATCATATTTTTCTTTTTTGTAGATTTTTTTGGATCACAGCAGCAGCACAATATGAGTATTATTTAAAAAATGCCAATGTATCTACCACAGATTAGTAACTTTAATTGGAGTTTGTGAATTGTCTATGGCTCTTGGTTATGAAACTGAACAATCGTCTGTATTAGAATTTTGACTATTGCAAGGTACACTCCAAAGATGCTTGGTAGAAATTAATGGCATGACTTTGTATGAAAATGAGAAATATTATATTAGATTAATATTAGACAGAGGAAGAGTTTGTAAAAGTTGTGGATAATTTCGGTCACCATGCACACCTCATAGCAGTTTATTTTATTAAGGTATAGCCATTTTTAACTCAGGCTTTTAACAATGAAACTTTGGAGCAGCTGCAGTGCCAGCATTTTACCAGCAGGGAACGCTGTCGATGTTAAGTTGTAATGTAATTCAGCCACAATCACACCTGCTGCACGTGCAGTAAATATGCATGGCATCTCACCCACACAGTCCATGATACCAGGGCTATTAGATCGAACCAATGTACAATAAGCTTTGTGACTGTGTGTCTGTCTGCTGTGGCACAGTGAAGCTAAGGAACGAGTCATGTTATTGAAAACAAAACATTGTCTTTTCTACAAATTATTTTTTCTTCATTCATTAAGTCATTCTAGACTAGACTACACTCTGTTTTGGTGACCATTCAATGTTTTACATGTTAATTTTATTTATTTTTTAAATCTATGTTGCACTTTTTATCTCCATGTCAATGTAAGTTCTGTTGTCAGTGTTCTGTTGATCTACTTTGTTGAATCCTTAACCAATTTTTAAGATGCCATATCAGCTTTTTATGTATTATTAGCTCTAATGTTAATGTCTAATTCAGTACTGTGGCAGTCCAACATACAGTAAGTCAAGTGCCATTCATAAACCATTAAGATAATAGTTACACAGAAACTGCACTAAAATTAATGAAGTGACTTGAATTAGTAAATTATGTTCAAACATCAAATTTAACATCATCCTAAATATAAATGAAGAAGCATTGCCCATTAGGGCCACCCTCATTTATTCACACACTTATTCACTATATTTGTAGTCATCCTTTTCTTGCATCAAAGAGCAGCATCTGCACAGTGGCACTAGTTATTATAAAAATGACTGGTTCCCATGGCAACGCTCTGTGATGCTCGAGCAGTCTGAAGTCACCTCCACTTGTTAAAACATGCATATTATTGTTATGGTCCGCCTGTGCCAGCCTCCATTTTTGAATGTGACATGTAAATAAAGCATGAGATATTAAGGCCTGCTTTTAGTTATATTTAAAGAGTATTCAATGAAGGGTTACCACAAAGGTCTTCATAATTTTGGTCAATGGGGTCATTGTCTTTTTTTTTGTCAATGTGAATGAAGAAATTGCCTGTATTTTAAGCTGTTGTATGCTGCTGTGTTTTAGAGAATTTAACACAGCCATACAAATATTTTTACATGTTGAAGGCCTGATCCATCTCAGTGTTTTTTAGACTGGTGTGGGTTTAAGGCAAAGTTAATTTTATGCTATACATAAGCTACATGTTTCACTGCCTTGTTTGAACTCACCAAGGAAATGTTGTTTGTAAGCATCTCATTTTGGGAGGCAGACACGGAAAATAAACATGTTTTGAAAGGTAGATCTGTGTTTGAATAATTTGTAATGGCTTAATGTGCATGTCAACTTTTTATTATTAAAAAAACACACATAAATCAGTGTTTTAGTATTACAATAAGCAGTCGGTCCATATTAAAAATTATTTTAAAACCAGGCTACTTGCATGTGTCCTAAAGACATTTGTTACCTCTGTAAAGACAGCAAGATAGCCTATATTAAATTACAAATTACAACATAACCTACTACCAATAACTGACTGATGCCCAATATTATTAGAGTTACAATGTGACAGTGTTGGCTCTATGAATCTCAGACAGTGCAATAAATGCAAATGTAACAAGTCTGTTGCTAAAGTATACACACAGGCTATTTAAAGCAATTTTGAATGTGTTTTGATTTTACATCTAGCATATATAAAATAAAAATCTATTTAATCTATTTTCTTATAGTCTATCTTTAACATATCTAGTCAACTAGCTAGGTCCACGTTATATGTCCATATAGCCAGTGGCAACTTCATGCTTTTAATTGTATTTTTTTAATAAAGGGGAAAAAAATCACACACTTTTGTATTATTACTTTTAAAATTACAAATAATAATACATTACAATTTTCATAATACATAAATGAGCATTAGCCTAAATTCCTAAAAGCCTACATAAAAGGAAATCCAAGTTTCATTGACACAGCCGGGTTTTGTGGTGATGTCACTCACACCGGAAGTACACATCTGACAGTGCTGCATTGACCTGAAAACAACACAGGAGCGACTCAACACACTGATTAACCACTACCGTAAACGACCGATGACTTCTGCGTAGGAACACGACGTAGGTCACAAAAACATTTTAATACGTATTTTACCCCGTGAAACTTAGCCTCGTCCAAAACACGGCTGCAATTATCCCTATATTACAACAAAGCTAGAGGCGGGAGCTGTCTATTTCCTGGGTCACACATAGACTAGACGTGCGTACGCTAATCTGTAGGTGTATTTTTATGGCCTGTTATCTTTACCTAAATATGGATACATGAGATTCTTTATTAGTACTACCTTGCTGTTTGATCGTTTAAAACTCGTTTGGCTCTGTCCAGTCTATATGTAGAAATAATGCTGCTGATGTTGCTAGTCGTGTGATCAGTAAGACGAAAGTGAAAGCTCGTGTGGCATTTTTTCTAACATTTTCTTTTTAATTTTTATGCACGCATTTTGTTTTAGCTTTTATCTGAACAATGGAGAAACCTCCCTTTAGGCAAAACCCGAACTGCGGAGATTGGGAGTTCAAAGAGAGGTTGGGCATGGGAGGATTTGCCCATGTTTACCTCTACCAGCATCATGTAAGTGTGGCTAAGGTTAAGTATTGTCTACTCCCGAGTAAGCTTTAGTTTAGACCTGGTTTATAATTGGTTTAGTCTCGGTTTAGTCCTTGTCTAAACCTTATTTACCTGATTTAATTCTGGGTCAGACTTGGCTTCGTGGGATTGTAGAGTCAACACACAATTTTCCATGTTCCCAAAGATCAGGCAATAATTTAATCATTAACCTTCCTGTTTATTTAATGCTAGTTATTAAATAAACATATTACAAAAATACTGTATCCTGGACCTCTGTGACCTCAGTGGTGCATACCAGTGTTTCCCCTAGGTTTTTAGTCTAGGGGGAGTGGGGGATTGTTCAAAATTTTAACATCGATGAATTTGATTGTTATACAGAAAATTCAGTAATGCACTTTGACTCTTGATGAACTATCAATCAATCAATCAAATCGACTACTGTAGATTTATAACATAGAAACACAATTATAATGTATTAATATGCTGAGCCTCATTATGTTGCCTCTATATAAAAATAAAAAGTATCTAGCCTAAAATTCAGGGGGGAGGAGGGGGTGGAGGATGCCATTGGAGGGGGGGGGGCAACCCCCTTATATAATGGTAAGGGAAACACTGCATACAGCCACAGACAGTTGATCTGAAGATTGTAGTTGTTTTTGTTTCATCTGATAAATGTCTTTTATTACATATCTATTACTGAATATATACATAGATGCATGAAGTGAAATGGCTTCTAGCAGTAAATACTGGTATTTGTTTGGGTGTGTGTCATTCTTATTAAGTTACTGTCTTACTGGTTTGCAGGTAACAAATGACAAACTAGCTGTCAAAATGTGCCGCCTAGAGTTAACACCAAGGAACAAGGACAGATGGAGCAGAGAAATACAGATTATGAAAAAGTTGGTAGAAATTTATTTTATTTTTGTCTGTTTTTGTTTTGTTTTGTTATAAAAATACAATTCTCCACTGACTCTTATAATAATTTTACACAAAGTCTAAAATGTGTTTTCTGTTGAAAGTACTCTTTATAAAACATTAAAATTTCAATGACAAGCAGTGGTTTCTGCTTTCATTATCAACAAAAACATTGTTGGGTATGTGGTTGCTCGAGTTTGTATAACCTAATAATATTGTCAAAGTTAAAGCTGAACTGTTTGCTCTGTTTTTGCCCAGGTTAAATCACATAAATGTTGTGACTGCACGGGACGTCCCAGAGGAAATAAATCACATAGCCTTAAATGATCTTCCACTGCTGGCCATGGAGTACTGCTCTAGAGGAGACCTAAGGAAGGTGAGAGGACTTTGGTTCAGTGAAAATGTGCAAAGGCAGTTTTGTAAAAAGCATGTTGAGATCAATGTCATGATTGAATTGAGATGTGTTCTGTAGAGCCACTGTGTTCCTGACCCACAGAAATGTTGTAAAATGTAGTGACATTATCTAAATTGTAGTGTATATAAAAGAATTACTAAAATATTGTCTTAACCAGCATCTTGGGTGTGTTGACATTGTTTTTCTTTCACTGTAACAGTTGCTGAGCAAACCTGAAAACTGCTGCGGTTTAAAAGAAAGTGAAGTGCTTTCATTACTCAGCGACGTAGGTATGTGTTTGGGGCCCTACAGTACATTAACTAATACATGTAGTACTACATGTTTTAAAACAGCAACAATAACAATAATGTTTTAAAACAGCAACAAAAACAATGTGTTAAATTCCTAGGTTCTGGCATCCAGTACCTTCATGAAAACAAGATCATACACAGAGACCTTAAACCTGAAAATATAGTACTACAAGACATTAACGGAAAGGTAAAAGTTATATGCCATGTTTATATTCCGTTGTAGAGGTATTGACCAACCATCTTATTTGTTTAGCTTGTCCATAAAATTATTGACCTGGGCTATGCAAAAGACTTGGACCAGGGTAGTCTTTGTACATCTTTTGTTGGCACTCTACAGTATCTGGTACGTAAACCATTATAACTGATATTAGGCTGAGTTTTGAAATGACATACCAGATTCAAAATATTATGCATTTTTTAGGCACCAGAACTTTTTGAGAATAAGCCATACACTGTTACAGTGGACTACTGGAGTTTTGGTACAATGATTTTTGAATGTAGCTGTGGTTTTCGACCGTTTTTGCATAATCTGCAACCTGTTCAATGGTAAGTTATCTCCATTAACAAATTTAATAATAATCAATCAGTTTGACTAAATTACTTATATTCACAACCACAGGGCAAGCAAAGTGAGGAATAAAGGTCCTAAAGACATCATGGCGGTGGAGGAAGCGAATGGAGAAGTAAAGTTCTCAAAACATATGCCTTACCCAAACAATCTCAGCAGGTTAGAAATACTTAAGAGTACCACAAAGTAATGTCATGTAGAGTTTAGCATATATTAATATTCCATTTTCATGTTCAAGGACATTGTTGGAGCCAATGGAGGCATTGCTTCAGCTAATGTTAAAGTGGGATCCTGTTCAAAGAGGAGGCAAAGTTAACACTGAAACAAAAAAGCCACTGTGCTTTGAAGTTTTAGAGCAGATACTAAGTATGAAAGTGAGCATTCACAGTCCTTTAGATCACTTCTTTTTACATAGGCTAGTTTATTTTTTCCCTGTGACACACTGATGTCTTGTTTTAGATTGTCCATATCCTGAACATGGTGACGGCTCAGGTCCATTCGTTCCAGTTGTCTACAGATGAGACACTCTACAGTTTGCAAAAACGCATTGAGGCAGAGACCAAGATAGAAGTTGTAAACCAGGAGCTGCTTCAAGAGACTGGTGTGTCCTTAGACCCTAGAAAGCCTGCTGCACAGTGTGTCTTGGATGGAGTGGTGAGATATTACAGCATTTCAAATATTTATTGTAATATATATAAAATCGCTTTACATGTATTATACGCCATGTATTTTATACTGTTCTCTGTAGAGAGGGTGGGATAGCTACATTGTCTACTTGTTTGATAAGAGCATGACCAAGTATTCTGGCCCCTTCAGCGCTAGACAGCTGCCTGATAAAGTCAACACTATTGGTGAGTGGTCATTTTGTGTAATGTCTGTAGCCAAATAAACTCATCTGTCACAGCCATCTTAGAAGAGTATAGAAAAGCCTATGCCATTACTGTACTTATATATTCCTTGTATGTTTGCAGTTCAAGAACCCAAAACGCATATCCCGCTGGTGATGCTAAAGAAGGTTTGGGGAGAAGCGGTCAGTTATATCTGTGGTCTAAAGGACGACTACAGCAGACTTTTCCAGGGACAGAGAGCCGCTATGTAAGTCGTTGATTGTATACAACTGTATATTATACACCTAACCTCTACCTACATCTTTCAGGTTAAGTCTTTTGAGATACAACACCAACCTGACCAGGTGTAAGAACAGCATGTTTGGCTTTTCTCAGCAGCTTAAAGCCAAGCTAGACTTTTTCAAAAGCAGTATTCAGTATGACCTGGAGAAGTACAGTGACCAAATGCACTATGGCATATGTAAGTGCTGTTGCCTATTGAAACCTTGAACTGTAGATTATTTTTCCTTTTTGTTTAGTATTTTGTAATGCTCTACAGCTTCTGAAAAAATGTTGAAGGCCTGGCAGGAAAATGAAGAAAGAGCTGCTGCTTTTGCACAGGTAAAAATATGATTAATGTAATATATATGTTCTTGTCAGCTAGTTTAAGCAGCATTAGAAAAAACTAACTGAATTTGGTTGTCTTGTTTGTGTCCTGTTTGTCCTGTAGGTGGCAGAAGTAGGTCATTTGGATGATGAGATCATGGCTCTTCACTCTGAAATAGTAGAGCTCCAGAGGAGCCCCTATGCACGTCGCCAAGGAGATAAAATCGAACAGCTGTGAGTGCTACCGCCTGCATTTGTTAATAATTATGGCCCGAGCCGAGGCCAGCGCCGGCGCAGGGCCATCTTGAAATTGCAAAGATTCTTATTATGGCCCGAGCCGAGGCCAGCGCCGGCGCAGGGCCATCTTGAAATTGCTCGGT
>JAVQKG010349068.1:0-10243 GCA_036025885.1 Hypseleotris bucephala | reverse complement strand
CAAGCCCCCCCCCCCCACCCCCCCACCCCTCCTTCATAATAATAGAGCAGCCAATCGTAGTAACTTAACCTAGACAGCCAGGAGTCAAAACCAATGAGAATGAAAAGGCGGGGTTTCTCCTCGAGCCTATGGCTGGAAGGCTATGTTGTGTGGGTACATGTGACCTACACAAGGCGCCCACATCTATTTAAACATCATCGATTAGGTGTTCAAGTGAGTACTCCTGTACAGTTAAAGAAAAATATAGGCTCCCATGGCTTGATTCGCTCCCTTGCTCAGACTGACTGCGCATGAGTTTGCTGCGTCTCTCAACATCAGTATCATTTTATCATCCACAGATTTTTCGACGAGACAAGCATCGTGCGTCGGGCGGATGCTTAAACACCTGTAACATTGCGCTCAACCTCTGCTCAAAATACAAAGAAAGGTTTGTTTTTGCTGTCTATTTGGTGTTCATCTCGTCACAATTGTGAAGTGCAGTTTGATCTCCAGAAGCGGTATGGTGGTGCGTAAAGCCGTTTACGGACGTATTAATATCTAAGCCGCTCTGTGTGCTCTGCTTGCAGACAGGAAGGAGCATGGCTATAAAGGAATTTGCTCTAAATAGTGCGCCGAAGGGATTTGAGCTGGAGCGGTGTGGACTGTAAGACGCTCAAGTCTCCACAGCTCGCTGCGTCTTCTTCACTTTTAATTAGTCGGACCTCGCGTTTTATCCAGCCATGGGGAAAGAGGAGTGTAAAACAATGCTGGACGCTTTGAACAAAGTCACTGCTTGCTATAGGCATTTGGTAATCGCAGTCGGGAGCACATCGGACTCTCAAAACCTACGAGAGGAACTGAAGAGGACGCGCAAAAAGGCCCAGGAACTGGCCGTGGCAAACAGAACTAAACTGACCTCTCTGCTCAAAGACAAGAGCATCAGCAAAGAGGACCGTGCCGAATATGAGCGCCTATGGGTGCTGTTCTCCAGCAGCATGGAACTTCTGGAGGTGGACATGAAACGCTCTTTGGAGTTAGGGCAGGATTTCCCGCTGAAAGTGCCCACCAGACACCTGATCCAGACGGGCATGACCGGCAGCACCACTACGGTAGCTGCGCGGGCCATGAGTGTACAAAATATGAAATATGAGGCGGATAGCAACATCGACACCGCCGACCTCAGGGACCTGCAGTGCGAGATCGGCCAGGTTAGCCAGATGATGGAGGAGATGGAGATGAAAGTGCAGGTGGCTCCATGGGCGGTGGAGGCCAAGCAGGAGGCGGGCGCGGAGCTCAAGTCCAACATGAGTGTGGGGAATTCCTCAGTGGGCGTCATTTCCATCTGCGAAGAGGAGCCCAAAGAAGAAGAAGGAGGCGGAGGAGGTCGAGGCTCAGGCATTGCTTCCATCTGCGCAGTGTTGGTTTTCTTTATAATCGTCGTAGTAGCGTTGGTGCTTGGGTATCTAGTGATCAACATGTCCTGAGCTCCGGCTGCTGCAGTGACTGTGAGGACTATAGTATGTGCGCCAGCACTTCTAATAACACAGAAAGGACATTTGCTTAAAGTTGAGGATCCTGCTTGTATTGTGTTGGGAAGTTGCACTAGATAGTACATTCCTAGCCATTGAAAGAATGAAAGCCAGTTTGAGGTGAAACTTGTTTAGGCCACAACGTGGTGTATTTTTGGAACAAAGTGGGGGAAGCAGCATAAAATGACGTGACAGAGTCTGGCCACCAGAATGATATAAACAACGTAATCCAAGTGGATTAGGCCAGAGTCAAAGCTCAAGCGTACTTGTAGGATACTGTATGGTATTGACTGATGCGCTAAATGTATGAATTCAGTGCAGCAAAGTCAGTTGCATGTTAGTGACTGGAATGTAGTCAAAGAAGGCGTTGGTTGAATAAGTCTCAGCTCTTTTCACACTAAACAGCTGCTGCACGTTCCCATAGTGTACTCCCTTTAGCACAACACAGTAACAGTAATTTTATAGCCAGAGTAAATGCTTGTAACTTTATTAACTACAGCAAACCACTATGTGCATCATGACAGCCTTTGGACTTGAGAAACTCTTCTACCGCACCCTTCACTGGGAGCCTGCTCCCTTCTTTTTCAGGGTTCTTTTTCAAACAGTGATGAATGTACTAAAATAATATTAAAATAGAGGGTTTGTTTGAGCATAAGGTTGAATGCTGTTTTCAGGTACTGTACATACAATAAAGTCTATTTATTATAATATCATGCCACATTAATCTCGTGCATATTCTTGGCGTACTATCAAATAGATCAAATGACCAAAAAGGAAACATTGGATTGTATGTAGGCTAGTTGGGGGATTATTGTCTTAAACCTAAGGGCCTATGGCTTACATCAGTGTTAGAAGGCTAGCTCAGGTGCTTTAACTCTAATAGTTTTAGTTGTAAGATACTTTAAAGGGTTTCTTAGAATAGACCAAAGGTGGTCAGAGCCAAAGTCTTAATGTGGATAATGCTTAAGGAGAATGGGAAGCGGTGAAGTAAATACAGTTAAAATCTGATTTTAATTATAGGCTACATAAACAAATGTTTTGTTTTTGTTTACTGTCAGATGTGGATAATATACAGTATATACTATATCAGTAAAGGTGTTAACAGATCATTTTATTCGGTGGCAGTAGTAGAGTATATTTTAACCTACAGCATCTAACAGGGAATTGCTGTCATTGTTATGCAAACAGTTCCCCAAAATAGACACAGCACCAACATTTTGTAATCATCAGTTAATTTTTTGGTCATTAATCAACTCTGATTCCTTAACAGGTTGTAAGGCTTTTTTCAGGGTTTCTTTTAAAATAGTAACCTACGAACAGGTGAATAATGTGTTTAATTTATTGTACTGTGTGGACTCAAACTATGGCCTACTCATTTTTTTTAGAGACAGGGAAGCTACACTTGACAGACACATCACTGCATCATCATCTCATCTGGATGAAGACGGTAGTTTTCCAAGGCTGTGTTGCCATAGAAACTCTCAACAGACTTACTGTTGCAGTCAAGACTTGAGGCAGCTTGGTTATAATTCTGTCTGTTCAAAAATAAGGCCAAATAAGGAAAAAGAAAATGATTTCATGAATACTGCTTAATTTACATGTATATTTAGGTCAAATGTTTAACAGCTCTTCCATTATGGCTAGTACCATATCAAATGTATTTTACAGATAAAAAAAAAATATGTTAGTGCTAATAAATGGCAGATACTATATGGCATACTAAACAATCAATCAATACGATCATTTAATAACACATACAACTTTAATGAGCTGACAATCATTTCCAATAAGTCAGTTCAACCCTGCTGTGAGTAAAAAGGAATGGTTGGTAGACCAAACGGCCCATATTCATAGATTACTGTGCTTGCCCTGGCATTGTGAGTTCAAATCCTGATTTCCTGTCATAACAAATAGACCCCCAAAAATGACAAAGAAAAAGGGTGCAGCTCAGTAGTGAGTCTGGCACTGACGTGCAGCTCACATGTTTCCAACTAAACCCCATTAGGTCAGATGTTTTGCAGAATAATCTATTCGAGTATGAATAGAGCAATCTGATAAACATGGACAACATAAGAAATGTGCATTGACTTATAGAACATGTAGGTCCATTCAAAGAAGACCTTTAGAGTTCAGTGGTATAACAGGCAGCAGGTGCTTGTACTTGGGTGTCACATTTATCTGTAGTCTTATGTTATATGAGTCAACAATCACCATACGATGCAGTGCAGAAACATCATGCTTCAGAAGAGGCTCTGTGCTGGCTGAAGTATTTTCTGAATTGTTCACTGGATAACGTTTGTCACCTGTATGGGTGACAAATTATAAAAAAGTAAAAAATATTAAAGATTTATGAGCATAAAATGTAGAAGTATTGGGATAACAACAATATGGAATACAGAGAATATTTACAGACATCTGTACAACTGTATGGTAGGAACTTGCATGCAATACAGCAAGGAATAAGACTTGGTTTCAAATGAACTGGTCCAAAGTACTATGCTGGCTCAATACTACCATAACCTACAAGTCCTAAAGCTGATGGGCACTTAAAGTAGATGACCACATCAAGGAACAACCTATAAAGTATCTGGTGCATGTATAGTTCATTTGTTATTTTATTAATACATTTACAATAAAAAACTAAAGTTAAACCTAATTTACACTTAACACATTGTGGTACCTGGTAAGAGTGAGACATGGTGGTCGTCTTCAACAATAATGACTGGCATCCATTGCTCACACCCTTCAGTGGCACGTTCACTGGCAAACTTGTGCAGATCGCTCAAAGAATGAAAGTGGCACAGACGACCCAGCTCGTAAAACTGTGGTGGGGCAATCCAGAACTCTTCAGCATGATAGCTCTGCAAGACCGCTGAGGGTATAGACCACTAAAAAACAAATGAAAGATTCATTTTTATATTATCATTGTGTGCTGTGAATACTTTTTCACAATAACCTGAAAGAGTTCAATTTCCTTCTGGTCCTGGAGTGTGTGGGGTATTTCCTCAATGCAGCAAATAAAAAAGGCAGTGTCATATCTTTTCCCCCCATATCTGCCCTCAGGCGTCAGCCAGTTGGACCATTCCTGTAGTGCCCAGATGTTAGGCAAGACTTCCAACTCTATGCACATCCTGATGAAGTTAGACGGGCACTTGTTTACCAAAGCCCTCCACTTTTTAAGTTCATCACTACATATGTTATTAATAGGGTGGTTTGTGGTAGGTATAGTGTCCTGAGGCCGTTGGAGCAAACGTTTCTCCTCTGTTTTAGGCACAACCAGAAGCACGCCCGACTCCTCAAAAGTCTCCCTCAGTGCGCAAATACGAAAGGCTACGTCACCCGGAATAGGAGAACCCAATTTTAATCTGTCAGTGGCAAATATTGGAGGTCTAGTCTCGGCAAATTGTTTTACACGCCTCAAACCAAAAGTAGGAGAGTGAATGAAAGACCTAAAAACATCAAGCCAATCGCTAGAAAAGTCAGAGGGGTCTACCAATCCGCCCGGGAAGACGTAGGCATTGGGCATAAATCCACTTTTACTGCTCCGTTTAAGCAATAAAATGTTGTAGTCGAAGCTAGATGTGTGCGGCTGGTGTGACTGTCCGGAACTATTAACCAGCGGTGTCCTTGAGGTAAAAGCGTCCGCACAAAGACGGCGTTCAGCAGCCAAAATCAGCGTGGCCGCCTCCTTCCAGTGTTTTAGTTTGTTGTTCATTTAAAAAAAGTAAATTTTCTTAAGTACCTTTTCAAAATGTAAGATTTAAGTTCCTCGTACTGGGTTCATTTAATGTTTTGGTGGAAGTGACGTAATGTCAGCAAGGTGACACAGTCCTCATCCATATCGCCATCCTCAGGCCAGATTGGAAATAGGATCAACCCTACAAATGGGCAAGGACAATAGAGGGGTAAAACTTCACACAAAACAAGGATAGGCCTGTTGTTTTAGTTTTTGTACAATCCTATATTTTCTTTCTAAAATGAATGATGTAAGTATAGTTAGATGTGCATGTTTTGGTAAGTAAGACATAGCTTTAAAGCATTACATGCAAATCTTAACATTTCTCTTAAATATTTGCTCTGTACTTTTTAAACAATATTTGTTTATTCACCTCTGCAACTAAAAGTTTTCTACCCTCACACAAATCTCTGTTCTCAGGGTGACTGAGTTCAAGTGTATTGTGCAGATTACTATGTCTGTCTGAGGCAACAGCTCAAACACAGTATTACAGTATTACAGACACAAGTATTTCTCTTTTTATCAAAGTATTTTAAACTTATTCTTTAAATAGACTTAAGGTAATTGGGTAGTCTTGCCAGTTAGACCTGCAGATCTAAATTCTGGCCATTGCTACACATTTCTTTTTTTATAATTTTAAGCATAATCTTTGTTCACTTACATAGCCTACAGTGTAGTTCTTCAAGATAAATCAAAAACACAACGTTTCTACATATAATGCAACACACAAGCATGAGTCATTTTAAAAGAGGCAGAAGCAGCAGGTTAGAATGTAGCACACAGTAAAATGCTTCACATGCACACACACTCACTACACTCACACACACACACAGTAAAATGCTTCACGCGCACACACACACGCTCACAGTGTCATATATCTTTATCAAAGAAGCATTGTAGCTCTTAGAGGAAATGGTTTAGTGATCTCTGCTGTAAAAAAGATACAGATTTGAGCAAAGATAACTGATCAAACAATCACCTTTAGAATGACAATTGAAGATTTCTTATAATGCTGGTGTTTTATCTATACACTCACATGTCATTGAAATTACATTTAATATTGTTATCAAGAATGTCCAAGTTTATGGCACACTCCCTCCCTATCATTACCTCCTGTTGCTCAGTGCTGTCCAGAATATCCAATCAGATGTTGGCCCACCCACCAGAGGAGCTACAGGTTTTCCTAATACCTAACAGTTTGAGAATTTGTATCACAGTCCAGTTTGTTTAAGAATAATTGTTCACAAAGTTCATGGAGTATTGTTGAAGTGGTCCTGGGACAAGTAAGTGTTTCTCTGTTTTATTTTAGCCTACACAACACTAAACTATTGGTCCAGCTAAATGTAGTCTCTTCTTTTAGAGTATACTGTATCTTTTTAAGATTTGAGATAATTGAGCAAAACGCTGGTCTTAGTTGTTATTGGAGTAACTCTTAACTCATTAAAGCACATAAACATTAACAAGTTTTAACAGTGTATGATGACCACCAGCATTTTCTTCCTGTTGGTTGCACATTGTCAGATATAAGAAATGGACGAAGACAGTGATTTAAAGCAGAGAGAATCACAAAATGGAGCAAACAGTGGAATTGCTGAAATGAAAGAAACTACAAAAACTACAAAAGCCACTGTGCTCCAGAAAGATGTGAGTATGTGTTTTTTCTGTCCTGAGAACTAGCTGCACACTCTGCAGGGATTCCCCTATATCCCCCCCAAAAGCTTAGATTTAGTACCAGGCTGTCCCAAGAGCCGTCTCTACACATTAACCTAGTCTTCACCACCATGTCAGAGCCCCCTAAGCTATTTTATTTCAAACTGTTCATAATGACTATGTGTGCTCACTAGGTTGGTCTGCTGAGTGGCATCTGTCTCATTGTGGGGACCATGATTGGTTCAGGCATCTTCATTTCTCCTAAATCTGTGTTGCTGTACTCAGGAGCAGTGGGACCCTGTCTGCTCATCTGGGCTGCTTGTGGTGTTCTATCTACCCTCGGTGGGAAAATGTACAATGTATTTTTTCATAATACATTAGAGATGAGGTTATGATGTACAACACAACAACAACAACTCCAAAATCAAAACTTCTTCAAATTGATATCTTAGACCAAAAGTCTGTAAACACATTCATGGCAGTCATTGTTTGTAGTCAGTTTTATAAAGTTTTCAATTTTTATAATAATACAGTACATTATCTGAGCTAACTTTTCTATATGAAGGGTCTAAAACATAACCAGTGTCTTGCAATGATATTCTCTTTTCTGCTGCACAGGTGCACTTTGTTATGCTGAGCTTGGGACAATGATCACCAAATCAGGGGGAGAGTATTCCTATTTAATGGAGGGTTTCAGTCCTGTTGTAGCCTACCTGTACTCCTGGACCACAGTTATGGTTTTGAAGCCCTCTTCCTTTGCCATCATCACTTTGAGTTTTGCAGAATACGCCTCTACTCCTTTCTACCCTGGCTGCAATCCTCCAATAGCTGTTACAAAATGTCTGTCAGCAGCAGCCATATGTAAGTAGAGTTTGTGAGTTAATGGGTTACCACAACATGTAACACAAGGTCTTCGGACAATCATTATTGGTGATAATTGCTCATTACATATTTTATTCTCCTTTCAGTTTTGATTGTCTCTGTTAACTGTTTGAGCGTCAAACTGGCCAGTTATGTACAGAACTTCTTTACCGCAGCTAAACTTCTGATTATTGTCATTATAGTCATGGCTGGTATTGTGCTGCTGGCACAAGGTAAGCACTTTAAATACAGTAGTTACCATGATTTGAAAGAAACAAAAGTTACAAATGTTTTGTATGTGCCCGCAGGAAAGACAGACAATTTTTCAAATGCATTTGAAGGCACCTCTGTATCCTTTGGTGCCATTGGTCTTGCATTTTACAATGGGCTCTGGGCATACGATGGATGGTATAGTTGACCCAAAACATCATATCACATTTTGGTAATGCCACTTCTCAATATTATGACACAGTAATGTCTTTGCTTATATTTTAGGAACCAACTAAACTTCATTACAGAAGAGCTGAAAGACCCATACAGGTACACTGACAATTATAACAAAACTAAATATAAATCTTTATAACAATACTAAATAATAATAAAAAAGGAATCATTCTTCAAATTGAGATTTACCTAACACATTTGTCCACAGGAACCTGCCACTGGCAATTATTATTGGCATCCCTTTGGTAACAGTTTGTTATGTGATGGTGAATGTGGCTTACTTTACTGCCATGACCTCATCTGAACTGCTGCTGTCTCCAGCTGTTGCTGTGGTAAAATACAGAAGTGATTTACAGTATGCATAACAGAAAACACGTGTGTAATGGTTTGTATGTCCAGACTTTTGGAGACAGAATTCTTTATCCAGTGTCATGGATTGTTCCTCTCTTTGTTGTCTTTTCCACATTTGGCTCAGCCAATGGAAGCTGCTTTACTGCTGGCAGGTAAAGATCACTGATGTAACCATGTGTCAGTTTGATATGTTTTTTGTATAACCTTTTGTCCTCATAGACTGGCTTATGTATCAGGCAGAGAAGGTCACATGGTTAAAATCTTATCCTACATCAGCATTAAACGTTATACGCCTGCACCAGCACTCATTTTCAATGTAAGTTTAACCCATTGTCAAGTGTTGACTCTATCTTTGTTCATGACTTGTTTTTGTATTTTGTTTTTTGCTTGTTTCAGGGTTTTTTGGCTTTGATATACATTATCCCAGCAGACATTAACACACTGATCAACTACTTTAGTTTTGCTCAGTGGCTCTTCTATGGACTCACAGCGCTAGCTCTCATAGCAATGCGCTTCACGAGGAAAGAACTTCACAGACCAGTAAAGGTTTGAACATTTTTTCAACATCTGTACCATTGATCTTTTTCAAGACAGACAAAGTAATAACTGTTACTGTGTGCTTACCTGAAGGTGCCAATAGTTTTTGCAGTGCTGATGTCCGTGGTGTCATTCTACCTGGTGCTGGCACCTATCATTGATAAGCCTGAGTTTGAATATCTCTATTGCACTGTTTTTATGGCCTGTGGACTGCTTTTTTATTTTATATTTGTCTACAGAAAGGCCACATGGGCACATAAAATAATGAGTAAGTAGGTCTACTGTTTTCACATAAGTAAGAAAAGCAAACATTTTCATGAAACCATACTAACAAATATTAAATATTTTATTTAACACTGACCCATGTGTGCTGTACTTTGCAGGGCCTGTCACTATGCATTTGCAGCTGCTCCTGGAGGTAGTCCCACCTGAGAAAACGGGATGATTTATTTTATTATTATCATGTGTTTGCATATAAGTGCATGTTAACTTGAATGTATTTGTATTTCCATATCCCCCATTTTGGTTAATAATCCATCAAGTTGCTAAGACACACTTAAAAAGGCATTTTGACTTTTTTTGTCACCAACTAAATGTTAAACAACAAAGGTCTTCATGTATCAGTACTGTATTCTGTCGATCGAGTAATAAATAGATGAAGTGCTTTTACTTATTATGCCCGCTAGATGTCAGTAGAACACTGTTGTAAATCATTCTTGTACGGTAGTCTATTGTTTTTACCAACCATTGTATAATGAAGATAGTGACATAATAAATGCCGTTAAATGTGCTATTTTGAGACGAGGTTTAAAGCAAGTGGAACAAATAATCAAACAAATGTTTTCTGATTTAATGTTTAACACACAGTCAAACTTTACTCCTCACTTCTCTTTCCAACTTGACCATAAAACATGGGTCTGGGTAGTTTAATGCCAAAAATCTTGTTTAGCAGCTTCACAAATAAAGGTACCTGTTCAAATTTGCAGCTTTCAGAAAAAGATATCTGATCAATTTTATTTGCTGCTAGAATGAAAAATGTGTAGCAAGAAGCTGTTACATGTTGTTTCATCACTCTTTAATGCGCTTGTGTCCATGGAATGAAAGAAACTTTTTTCACACATTTTTTTTATTTGGGTCTTGAGTAGAAAGACACAAA
>JAVQKG010348887.1:0-11858 GCA_036025885.1 Hypseleotris bucephala | reverse complement strand
CAAGAACAAAACAATGGTTTACAATAGCAAAATACCCTTTTAATTTTAAAATATGGTATTTACACAAAACCAAACCAAAAGTGAACACAAATAAAAACGTAATGTTATTTTTTTTTTTATCCTGCAGTCAAATTTCTAAATTCTCTCTAATATTTTATCACAAATTTTGAATTGAACTTGGTTGGGACCTTTCTGATTACGGTCCCCCTAATTGTTGTCCCAAACGACCATATAGTCTTTATGCCAAGAGCCAGCCCTGCTACTAGTGTTAATGTCAAGCCCTGATGTTAACAAATGTTTTAAAGATCTATGAATGTTTCTATTTACATAAAGATAATTGCTCTTAGTGGGAACAGATATTGCTAATTTTACTCAATGATGTTAAGTGTTGAATGTTTCAGTATTTGAAGATTGACAAACACATTAATCCTGGCAGAGATAACTGGTAAATCATTATGAAATCTGCTAGTTAAATTAGGTGTATTTTTAAAAACATGTACTTTGTCATTTTATATCATGGTTCAATAAAGGATGCTTTTCAAATGTGTGACCTACTTGGAAACAGTAAATCAAAGTTATGTTTTAACTTGTCCGGTTGTCCAGTAGTTTTAGATGGTGTGTAGTAATCCGTTACTTAGATCGAGTATTTGTGTAGTAGTATAAGGTGGTAGTAGTAAATTGTACTCACACTTTTTACTTGAGTATTATTCGATTAACTGATATTATCTTTGTTTTTACATTTACATTTTCTGACAGAAAGAAAAAGGAAAGTACGATCCTGTTTATTGTGGTTTGACTCTAAACACTCCAGCAGGTGGCTCTAGCATCCCAGCTTCAGCTAACCTACTTCTTATCTGCAAGAGTTCAGCTTTTTACACCAGCCACAATGACAGAATCGGGCAAAAAGTTCAGAATTGCAAAGTATCTAAAGATTGTAATTAGCGGTATCGCGTTAATCATAGCTATTTTACTTACTGTGGCTGCAATAAGGACGTTGTCGCTTGACGTTAACGCTGGACTACAACTCGCAAACTGGGAAAAGACAAATAATATATCGCTCGTCATTGGCCACTCCGAGAGAGAGCAGCTTCTTGCTACATTTAAAGGTAGTGGATTTGAAACAGTGTCCTGCAGGGAATGAGATATATGTGAGATATAGACGGGTAGTGTGTTGGTTTGTCTTCACAGAGGCTATACGGATCCCCACAGTGTCTTACTCGAAAAGCAACATCAGTACAACCGCCTTGCTCCAGTTTGACAGGTTTCTTCGGAAAGGTATGCTATAAATTTAAAATCACGACATCTGCTTTCATAAACAAGGACTAAATTAGCCGTAGACCATAGCTATATTAGACCTAACGCTAGCTTACATGAACTTTAGCCAATTTCCACATTATACAGCTATGCTAACAAGTGCCTATAGTATGTACAGTACGTCCCTTTTACGCACGCGTAAAACACCGCGGTGCGCCGTGAATGAAATCAGTCTGCAAACTTCATAATCACATGACTTTCTTTTTTAAGGTTCGTTGTGTATAACTTTTTTAAATTATGTCTTCCATCTACATTATACAGCCAGAGTGGATTTTATTATAACATGAATTAATAGTTTTACTTTAAAGGCAAAACAAAAACCCTTTTCCTCCATTTTCTGAGGGTCCCTCCATGAAGGGGTCCTTGGGGAAAGAGTACCCTTAGCCCCCCAGTCTGACACTCATGGTGTTAGTAATAGTAGCAGGACTCAGCATCTGAGCAGTAGGATTAACACCACCTGGACAAAGTAGTATTGAGTATCCTTTTACCTAAACTGTATGTATTTGACAGCATGTCTTGTATTCATTTAAAATTTTTGTCTCATTTTTTTATTACAGCTTTCCCCACAGTTTTCTCCTCAACTTTGGTCAAACATGAGCTGATTGCAAACTACAGTCACTTGTTTTGGGTCCAAGGCTCCCAGACAGACTTGGAGCCATACATGCTGTTGGCACACATTGATGTTGTACCAGCCGAGGAGTCTGATGGTTGGGATGCACCACCGTTTTCTGCAGAAGAAATAGGCGACTTTATCTATGGTAGAGGTACTATGGATGATAAGAGTGCCGTGATGGTAAGTCAGTTTATGGGAAAATCGTTTGGTTATTTTTTAGGAATTAAACCAAACTAAGGCTGAAACAGGATTAATGGTAGAGATGCACTGATCCAGCTTTTTTAGTCCCAATCCTGATATCAGGGCTTTGTAGATAACCAATATTAACCAGTACTAATGCTAAATTTGTATTGTTCAAAATAATAAACTTAAACATTAATACAAGACCAGATATGAGACAGATGACGATCCAGTATCTCTAATTAATGGTGATTAATTGAGACAATCCAGTAATTAAGCCACAATTGTCCTAAAAATGTATACTTTAAGATTAAAAACCCTACAGAAGTGACATAGTTTCCGCTTCGCCTGGTTCAAATTTGGTAAAACATCTCATTGCTGTCTGGTGATTAATAAACAAATTGCAAAAACAGTCAACAGATTAAAGCAAAATTATGGTTAGTTGAGAGCTCTAAACCAAACACTTTCTTTTGTTTCAGGCAATTCTTCAAGCTTTGGAGTACTTACTGATGAAAGGCTATACCCCACGCAGAGGATTTTACATAGGCCTAGGTCATGACGAGGAGGTATCGTGTTCAAGACAAACTCATTTTGTTTGGGGTAATACTGTACTTTTATTTTGAGTGAAGATATTTTGCCTTTTTTTTAGATTAATGGTGACAATGGAGCAATGAACATAGTTCGTGTGTTAAAACGGAGAGGTGTTTCACTTTTGTTTGTCCTGGACGAGGGCTTGGCTATACTTGATGGTGTGCTCCCTGGTCTTGTGGAACCTGTTGCTTTGTAAGTATGATGCCCAATACTCAACTATTATAAAAACTTGGCAGAGGTGGCTAGTAATCAGTTACATTTACTTGAGTAACTATTTGGATATATTGTACTTCTACTGCACCGTAGTTTTTATTTTACTTGATGAATATTGAGAAGTAACAGTACGTCTTACTTAAGTAAGTAGATGACATAGACATTTTGTTCGGTGCCTTTATTTTAAAAATTCAAAAATGCTTTTTTAGTTTATCTTTTAAAAATATTAAAATCTGTTTATGTATTTTTTTGCCCAGTTACAACTTAAATCAATAAATTATTTGACATTACGTTCAAATAGTTACTCAATACTTACTCTACCCACCTCTGAAACTTGGCTTACTCCCAAACCAGGGCTGGCTCCTGGCATAATGTTTCGGGCCACAATCACTAGGGGGCCACATGATCAGGTCCTGACAAGATTAAATTCTGTTTTCATTGTCAGTTACCAGTGGCATTTTTATGTAGGTTCACACTGAGCTGCAATTTATATTATTATATTTATAATATTAAACTTTAGAAATATTAAACACTCAGAAAGCCCTAAAATAACATCTAGGATCCATGCTGAAGAATGGAAAAAGAACTTCTGTTTTGGTTTGTGGTTTATTCTATATTATGCTTTCATTATTATGTCCTATTTATTATACATATTATTTCTTAATTGGTTAATTTGCTACAATTAGCCTTGTTCAAATAAAGTAAGAGATTTATGATTAATTCATTTTATAATTTTGTTTATTATATACTGTCTATATGTGTTGTTAGCAGCCACATATGTTGTTTAGGACCATTAAATGCCTAGCACCAGGCCTCACCCAAACTCAGGATTGAATTAATTATTGTTGAATATTGTCTGTGAATGTTTAGAATTGGGACAAGTGAAAAGGGACAAGTCACCATAAAGCTGAGTGTCTCAATGTCACCCACTCATTCATCAATGCCTCCCAGAGAAACTTCCATCGGTATATTGGCTTCAGTGGTAAAAAGGTAAACAAAACTTCTGTCAAATGATAGGATAGTGTGCATTGTTTTGCCCATTGGTTGCCATAGGTTTTGCTCCCTTCCTGATGGCTTTATTATGCTGCATAATTATACTCTTACTACAGTCTATACCAGGGACATTTTTTTTCTGAGGACCACACTGAGACAAAGGATTGTAGTGGAGGAGCGGAGAGCTAATAACTTAAGGAGTCCAATAAACACCACCCTCACATTGGCATGACAAACTAATGCATAGTCTGTCACAATTTACATGAAGCCCATCATTATGTTGTCTTTTTATGTTTTATTTTCAAAATTAGGATATAGAGCACAAGTGATCAACAAGCAAGTGTTGATTATTGTTATACCAAGTAGGGCTGCACAATTTTGCAAAATTGCGATTTTTATGACAGATTGCAATTAGATATTGCAATATTGTTTTTGAAACCAAGATTCAGTCTAGAAAGCACATTTTAAACCTGTCTTGGAGTCATTAACACTTGAAAGAAGACAAAAATATTATCTGTTAAACTTCCACAAGAATCACATGCGTTTAGAACATGTTTGTACAGTATAGGTTAATCCTTCTAGGTAAGCAGGTTTTTGATAGTGATGCACCAATACCGATGTCGGATCGGTTATCTGTGCCGATCCAGGCCTTTCAGGTGGATCGGTGGATCGGTAAATGTAGCCGATACTAGAACCGATCATTTATCATTCTTTTTCCTAATTATGAGCAGATAAATAAAGGGACTACAACGTGAGTGTTCTTTTCTTAGATTAGAGGACAACCCAATGCCACGAATGTTTGGTCAAGGTCCTGAAAAAGGATTGTTTGAGCATCTAGCCCATAAGGTAAGGATTATAAACTGCACTGCACTTTTACAAATACCACATCAATCACTACTTTTCTGTTTCTGCACTGTCTAATTTGATCATTTTTAGTTCAGGTTCCCTCATAATTTTCTTTTGTCAAATTTGTGGCTGTTTACACCAATAATTTCCAGGTAAATACTGGATACATCTTTAGTTTACACCTATTATTACTCAAATCAATAAGAATCTTTTTTTTCCAGAGTCCTTGAAAAACAGACCAGCAGTAATGCCCTTGTAAGGACAACCACTGCTATCACAATGTTTAATGCAGGAGTGAAGGTAAGGAAAATGTCATTTTAATGGATGGTGAAGCAAGCTTTTTGTTTTCCTCAAAAAATCTTCTCAATTATTCTTGACAGGATAACATTATTCCTTCCTATGCAGAAGCAATAGTAAATCTACGAATCCACTCTGCACAGACGCTACAAGAGGTACAAGAGGTTTTTAGAAATTGTCCTACTTTAGTTTTATGGTGCATTCAGTCGTCCGCAGAGTAGTGCTGAAACATTAATGGCAATCAAATAAAAATTGCAATTTTAATGGTGGCAATTGCCAAATGACAAAGGCTGCAATTGTTACAAACCTGCCCACCTTATAGGTTTATACTTTAACCTCTATAAACGAGGCATGTGATTCTTGTTTAACAGTTAATATTTTAGTCAAGTGTAATTTCTTCAAGGCTGGTTTAAAATGTGCTCTGTGAACTGAATCTTCACTTTAAAAACTGTCATAAAAATCACAATTAGATATTTTTTCAAAATCATTCAGCCCTACCGCAGAGGTGAAAATTTCCTGGTCAGCCAGACTGTGAGTTCTTGTTCTGACTATTCTGTACAGGCAGACTCCGCTACAAAAAATACTGGCTGTTCTGATTGGTTGATAGCAGAGTCTGGTTTGCCAGGCTAGGAGTTTCTGAGTTGTAAAAATCTATTGGAATGGTCCTTGATGTTGGAATTTCAACTCGAAACCTCAGGGCAAATTGGACGAAAAATCCAAAAAGACGGGGCCCTATTTTACAAGACAATAAAAAATATAAAGCCTTTGTAATATTTAATAGACCTGTTTTAATTTCATATGAGCCATTCCCTTATGTCAGCTCGGTGCTTATTAGCTTACTGCTGTGGTGTATTTTAGTATCTGCAGTTACAAAATGTGCTAAAAGGCCTGTTGTTGCTAATCATGCTAACTGCTACATGGAACTGTTAATGCCATAGATTTGTTTGTTTTTTGTCACTCCAAGGATAATAAGTAAATGTTTGCTGTCATTTAGGTTGTGGACCTTATTGAGGTTACTGTGGGGGACCCCCGAGTGAAAATCAAAACTGTTTCAGGGTTTGATCCATTGCCTGTCAGCTCCCATGATGAAACGTCTTTTGGATTTCAAATCATTAAGAAAACTGTGCTTGATATGTTTCCAACTATGACTGTGGCTCCAGGTAAAAATACATTATACATTTGGAGATTTATTTTAGCATTTAAAAACTTCTTTGTAAATTTTACAGGTTTGTGCGTTGGAAATACAGACAGTCGACACTTTAAAGACCTAACCAGAAGTATATATCGCTTTGCCCCTGTTTGGTATAGAGCTGGAGATGCGGAGAGGTAAGATATAACATTATAATTGAAGTTACACACACAGTGAAAACTTCGAGATTTTGTTTCTGTTATACTCCATCTACTGTATATTCTATTTTGTAGATTCCATGGCATCAATGAAAGGATTTCCAAAGAGAATTATGAGGGTCTTATACAATTTTATTTTAATATTTTTCAAAACTGTGACATTAAGAAGCTTCCAGATTCCCACACATCTGTTCACGAACTATAAAGCTGGTGCAATTTTTTATGTTAAATCAGCACTTGACAGAAAATAAAGGACAGATAAAAGTGTTAATTTATCTCTTTGTAGACTGAAATTAATTTATATGAATTTCTAACACATTAAATATTTTTATCAATACATACAAATCTGTAATGAAGCTCGCAGTACATGTTACCGCCTTGTCAAAACATGCTATAGCGAATGTGCACAATACACAGGTCATAGATCTCAAAGCATCCCACTTAAATAGGTACAAAATGACTGATTATAATAATATATTTTATTTACTGTAATTGATTTGCCATGTGTAATGTTTTCACCCTCACGTCACACAAGACATTTTTGCTTTTAATGTACATTTAATTTATTTTATGTGATTTACTTTACAACATAATTATCATGAATAAAAATAAAGGTACATTCTACAAAGTTCTATTTCATGTCATGTTTATCGTTTATAATACATTTTCACAACTCGTTTTTCATTTGATCATGGCTGGCTACCTGGAACCAGGAAGTTATGTAGAAGACTTATAAAGGGATTTCTTCCCTGTTTGGAAAAACTGCCCAGTACAGCTAATATTCAAAGTAGTCTTGCTGTGCACCTACCTGGTTTTTAAGTTAATTTAATTGTGTATCAAGTGGACCGTCTGCTGGTTGTTAATGCTCACAAATCCAAAGATGAGATGGGTGCATAGATTAGGATCAATATTTGCTGAAGTGAACTGGCCAACCGATGGTCTGGTATCAGCCTTTAGTAACACATCAGCCTATTGGAGGAGGCTACAAGTGGATTTTAAATTAATTACTATAAACAGGCTACTGTGCAGGATATATTTTTTTCCCAGTTTTGTAATGATGACAATTTATATTTTACTGTACCGTATATTTGCCTATATATATATATATATATATATGTATATATATATATATATGTATATATATATATATATATATATGTATATATATGTATATAGGTATAGACTTTACAAGGAAGTGTTGTTACTGTCATGACTTAAGATTACTGCGGTGATGTGAAAACACCTAATAATTACAACAAAAGCACTGTGTATGCAAATGCCACTAATTATAGATCCGAATGATTTCCTGAATGAATCTGAAGAACAAGTTTGACACACATTGATGAGTCAGATTTGATGACCCAGTTTTGAAGACATTCTCTATAAATCAGCTATTTTTATGTTGGCTACTTCTAATTGATCCACGTCAACAGATTATTTTTCAATAGGCAGATCATGGAGTTACATACTAAAAACACTCTGAGCAAAAAACTTTCAAACAACAAACCTCCGCCAAGGCAGCTCATTTCCCCTCTACACTCGTAAAGAATGAGTCGCTCTGATTTCATATACTGTTTTTACATAAATTGTCACACCAAATATTCCTGGTGAATACTATCTGTCAAAATGAACACACTTCTGTCGCATGAGTGTCCCCTATAGCAGGTTCAATGAACACACTTCTGTCACATGAGTGTCCCCTATAGCAGGTTCAATGAACACACTTCTGTCACATGAGTGTCCCCTATAGCAGGTTCAATGAACACACTTCTGTCGCATGAGTGTCCCCTATAGCAGGTTCAATGAACACACTTCTGTCGCATGAGTGTCCCCTATAGTAGGTTCAATGAACACACTTCTGTCACATGAGTGTCCCCTATAGCAGGTTTATTTTTATGTCTATTAGAAGCAAATCCTAATGCAATAAAAAATATAATACTGAAAAGAATGGATTGCAAAATATCCTCGAGTTCAACCAATTTTAACTATATAAAAACAATGAGAATTGCATTCACAGAAATGAATTATCTTGACAAACCTGTTCTCCCTTTAAATCAATGTTCAGAGTTATTAATCTTCCACTTCAGGTAAACTCTATTAAACCGATAATCTTTATCTATTCTTCTGTAGTTTTTCTATTGTTGAATCATGAGACTGTCTGATAAATGGACACAACAGACAGGATATATTTTTACTTTTACAATAACCTTATATTTAATAACTTATTTGCAACATCATAAAACACTGGGAATCAAGATTATTTTCTGTCATTTTACATTAGTTTGTAAATCACTGTATAATACAAATTGGTTTGTACACGGTTTCTATGCAAAGGTACAGCAACTACAAAAAGTTTTAAAGACCAGACCTGGTGAACAATACTGAAGTGTACCACGACCGTGGTCACAGTTGTAAAAGCTGGTGTTGTCGTTTGGATTAGGAAAGATCCCACTTCCTCGTTGGCAAGGGTCACTTACTGCCACAGGGGCTGGAGTGGTGGTAGTGGTGGCAGTGGTGGTAGTGGTGGCAGTGGTGGTAGGGCTGGTGGCAGGTTGAGGAGGGGTGCCTGTAAAAATGAGAGTCAGTCAGTCAGCCTTTAAATTTACCTGTGCCCCTCTGTCAAATATGATCATTACTGCCTACCTAGAGCCAGGAGGTCACGGAGAACACTTATAAAGGGATTTCTGCCCTGTTTGCAAAACTGCCCAGTATAGTCATCCAGGTCTACAGACCACACACAAGCTCCCCCATAGGAGTTAGAAGAAATGTGGGTAACCTGCAAGTAAATATGTATTGGCTTTATTTTATTTAAAAAAAAGAAAAACATAAAAGGAATTGTACCTTAGCATTAATACTTTGGGGGTCGTCATTTCCAACCCACTGTCCATCTGTGACTGCATAAGGGACACTCTGATCAGAAATCCAATGGCGAACACCACCTTCAATATAGAGGCAAGTCTGTGAAGAATAATGAAAGGTTTGATTTTTAGAACATGCAAAATGGAAGCTACAAGTACAATTCCTCTTTTCTAGTTATAAACCTCATAGTATGACCAAAGTCCTGCTTCGCCACCATAGCATCCCTCTTCAGCAGCACCACTTGCAGATGCACCAACTCCATTATTATTTGGATCAGTCAGGTTAAAAGCTCTTCCATACGCTGCTATTCCCATGTTTAACTTAGCTGCAGGTGCCCCTTGAGTTCTCCAGTAGTTCATGGCAGAACTCTGTAAAACAAATGTTTGATGTCACTGATACCAGACATTTTTCAAAGCAATCTTGAAATGTTTTTTTCAACTTGCCGTAGTGGAGTTATCGGTAGGATTTGTGGATAATGCATTTAAGGGACTGTGATGGGCTGTGGTGCTTTCCCAAGGCCCATGGAAGTCAAAGGACAAAACATTAATGAAGTCCAGATTTCTGAAAAAAATACCAAATTTAGGGTTTTAGAAGAAAAAAAATGACACCAATTTGTGTGTTATGCGATTTTTATAGAGAGATTATCACGCCTTACTTGACTATTAAGTCAATTTCATAACTATTAATGATTACTGTCCTTTCAGCAGACACACTGGCAGATAGGATTGGGACTGGAGTCTCTCTATTGAAATCCATTCGGAGCTCCTAAACAAAGTCAAGAAAAAATGTATTATAAAGAAAGTTGTAATGAATAAAGATACAAAAATATGCTTCATAAATGACAATATTTTGGTAGCACTTTACTTTACAGCCAGGAAATAATGTGATGATTATGTGCTAATAAACAGGAAAATATGTTGTAATTATCGTCAATGTTCAAGTAATTTCTATGTAATTACCAACCCTAATCTCATATCCTAACCGATTTCCAATAATTACTTAGTTATTCCATATTATGCTTCTATCTCGTTACCATGCTAAAAACAAGGGTAATTACATAAAACTAGTTGATGATAAACCTTAATTACTATATAATTATCTGTTGATTACTTGTTTATTACCACACCATTACCATATAATTACTGTGCTGTAAAGTGTGACTTTCTAACTTGACAGAGCTTTGTGAATCTTGTCTTGTCCTGTGGTTGGCTTCTTCGTCTTCCTGGATAGCGCCAGTCCAGATTCAGCCCATCAAAGTTGTATTGTTTTAGCAGTGCAATGGTTGAAGTGATAAAAGTGGTTCTGTTTTTGCCTCTTGCCACCATTGAAGAGAATCTAAAAAAGGACATGGTCTTCAGTTTGGATAGTTGTTGTGGGCTATCCATTTAAGTGTTACAATAAATCTTACTTTTGATTGTTAAATTTTGGGCCACCTACAGCCAGCAGAGTTTTCAGTTGTGGATTCCTATATAAACAAATATAAGTTTACTTAGAAGATGAAAAATATACTGAAAGCTAATATTCAAAGTAGTCCTGTACCCACTTGATTTTGAGGTTATTTAATTGTGTATAAAGTGGGGGGTCTGCTGTGGTATCTGTGGGCACCAGTTGATTCTGGTTGTTAATGCTCGCAAATCCAAAGATGAGATGGGTGCATAGATTCGGATCAATATTTGCTGGAGTGAACTGGCCAACTGATGGTCTGGTAGCAGCCTTACTGTCATAGTAACACACCAGCCTATTGGAGCAGGCTACAAGTGGTATTTAAATTAAGTTAATTTTATAGTTAATGGGCCACTGTGCCAAAAATAATGCTCTGATTGAAAACACACAAACTGGTTTACCCAAGGAAGCAAGGATCAGGAAAATACCTAGGCAGAGTTTGTTCAAATTTCAGTTCATTTATTTTTTAGCAATTAATGTCTAATTAGGCTAACAGTATGTTTTCTCACCCGCTGTCAGAAGTACCTTATGCATGCCTGTTTGAATAGACAAATAATAAATAAATACATTTTAAAAGTCACATTAAATCAATGATATCAGCAGTATTTAACAATTTGTAAACATTGGCAGAAAGGTAAAGGTAGGTTTTCTAAATAAGACTTCGAGAGACCATACCATTATCTCCAGCGGGTTAAACTACTAAAGGAAAAGGTCCAAAGTATTCAGGAAGTAAAATAATTATTCTGTACGGAAGATGGTGCTTTCTTGTTGCAAGTGTTCTGTTTGGAAGCCGCTACATGTGGTGAATACATCATCCAGCAAGCAATGTCTTTAAAAGGCCTTAACAATGAAAAAAGTCACATAAATTGAAAGCTTTTTAAGTGCCTTGTTTTTTTACTTTTTACAACAAGGTTAGACTACTGTAGAATGCTGCTCGAGTCCTGACTAGAACCAGGAAATACGACCATATTAGTCCTGTCCTCAGGTCTCTGCACTGGCTTCCTGTCGCTCAGAGAATAGACTTTAAAACAGCTCTGCTTGTATATAAGTCTCTCCATGGCTTAGCACCAAAGTACCTCTCTGACATGTTGGTCCCATATGAACCATCTCGGACCCTGAGAACATCAGGCACAGGCCTTCTGCTGGTGCCCAAAGTCAGGAC
>JAVQKG010348769.1:0-16072 GCA_036025885.1 Hypseleotris bucephala | reverse complement strand
TGTACGTGGTCAGTATTTAACCACATTTATCTTAACTTCTTTTTTTATCTGACATTGTTGACAGGAGGTGTTGATAAACAACATGTATAACTTATTATTCAGACATAGGTATTACTAATCTTCAGTAGTCTGTAGTTTTACCATCCTATCGCTGGTCCACCCACTTACATGTTGTGCATAGTGTTCCGCGGGCTCCACAGCAGGAGGCTGCATCCTGCTAAATGTCACGTCTGTAAATTGATAAGAGGATGTCACTTGTGGTCAAGTCTGTCCAATCCAGTGCTCAACAAAGCCTGTTTCCAAGATACAATAGCCTTTTCTTTGTGGTTCACTGGGCTAAGTGCAATACACTTTTGCTCATTTAACATGCCCAAAGTGTATTGGATTTTTTGGTGCAACATAATTCTTATAGTAGTGTAATCTTGCTTCACTATCCTGAGTCCATATAGTGCAGTGCTAGTGCCGGAATAAAGCCGCGGGGAGCTGTGGGTTTATTAGTTGTGGTGATTGCAGCTGGATGTGCCTCGCCGCATAGGGCTCAGTACTTTAGCAGTATGTAGCAGTATAGCCAGCAGCTGCACTGTGGCAATATGGAGCCAGTGCTGCAGTCTGTGACACAGCTGCATCAAATGACAGCCTACCTATTGTCCTAGCAGCCAGTCTAAGGAATACAGACAGGGGCTGATACAAAAACGGGTAGAAAAGAAAGTGCAGTTTTATGGCATTTAAATTTACTTCTCTTATACAAAAATGTATTGATTTGAAATTAAGTTTTGTTTGAAAACAAATTATGCTTTTTATTCAATGTAAAGTTTAAACACTATTTGGCATTCCTAGATGATTAATAGCATTTGATAGAAAGCTGGCCTGATATAGCCTTGTGATGGTCTGTAGTGCTAGTGTTAGTGCTCTGCAACTAACGGTGTATATTTAGCCTCTTTTGTGAGTTCCTTGAAAAGGCCTTCACAAAAAAGGCAGAGGCTGGCAGAAAAGTGCTCAGGAGGACTGTAGTTTATTCTTCTCTGAAAAATAACACATTTTCTTACCTTAATGCTTCCTAGAGGCTCATAAGAAAGGTGAGTAACAAATGTTGCTTGCCAAATAAAAAAGAACTTAAAAACAACCACGACTTTTTATATATTCCCTTTTGCATCACCGTAAGTGGAGATTTCATTTGTGCATCTAATAGTGAACCTAAATGCACTGTGGACGTTCCCTTTGCATTGGACGGTCGTAGTAGAGCATCTTTCCTTGTTTTCCATAGTCGGGTTATGGAAAAATTAGTTTGTATACGTATACATGCATGGATACAGAAGTCCGATACATCGTGCCAAGACTGATTGCATGACTTCATTGGTGGATTATGCCCTCAGAAGATGTTCGGTAAGGTCAAACATTAGATGAAGATTGGCGCCATTAGAAGCGACCGCATGGGCAATCCAGTCAAGTGGATGAGCTAACTGTGTATATCTGTTTCTTTATGTGTGAATTTTCCCCATAGGCAGCACACAGTGGCGGACACAAGACCCTTCTCTACGGCCATGCCATCCTCTTGCGGCACTCCTTCAGCTCCATGGTAAGAGAATGCCGTACAATCACTGCCAGTGCATGCAATCTAAACAGGATTAGCCCGGTAGCAGGATTATGCATCATTAGCCTATGATTCTGGATTATGGTGATATGATGATGGGCCTGACACTTGTGCCTTGTGTGTTCCTCTATGTGTGTGTGTGTGTGTGGGACTTGTGTATCACTCTTGTGTGTGTATGTGTGTTGCAGTATCTGGCCTGTTTGAAGACGTCCCGGTCACAGACAGATAAGCTCTCATTTGATGTGGGCCTCCAGGAGGATTCAACAGGTACAAGACTTGATCCCTGTCTTTTATTCACACTGATTGCTTTTTGCCTTTGTTCTTCTTCTGCTTATTTCTCTTAGGGGTTGTGGGTGGCTCGAGCCTATCACTGCTACTATTGGCCTTGGGCAGCGTTAGTAGCTACACAAACAACCATTAACATTCATTTCTAAAGATTTTTTTTAGCTTTTTTGTGGGTGATGGGAGAAAGCTGAAGTACCTAGAAAGAACTCATAGTAACACAGGGATGACAGGCAGACTTGACTGGCACCTTCTTTGCATTAGAGACCAACTTACTCCACCATATTTGCAGTGTCCCAGACTATATATTTGTGTTGGGTTTTTTGGAGCATTCAACAGGTGAAAAGACTTCCCTGTCTTTTATTCCCACTGATTGCTCTCTTACCCTTGTTCTTAGTTTTTTTGTTTATTTTCTTTTTGCTTTCTCCCTCCTCCGACTCCCATCTTGGATACCTTATTTGTTCTTGAGTGGATTGTGGATTCACACTGGCTTCAGTTAATATTCCCTGTGGATGTGTATAGACATACAGTGAGGTTCTTTTGTCAGTGCTGATTACATCTCGCTGCCACATTTGATACGCTTGTTGTGGTATATCCAGATAGCACAGACCTATTCCTTATTATGTATTAGATAGGATTTCCTCCCCGGGTGTTGTCTCATTACTGATGTAGCATGACAAAAGGAAACTCTGTAGGGATGTTGGAAGATAGTTTTATGTATTCTTTTTCTTTTGAAGAATATACATAAGACACTACTTATTAGACTATACACGTATATAGGAAAATAGAATAGTTCATCAGAGCAACACGATGATTTGCTTGTATTACAGATCATGATGTCCAAACTTTTCTAGTACTGACAAAATTGGCTGTGTTCTTGCAGCCATTAGTCTGATCTTGAGCTATGTAGTTATTTGCATATAATACCTGAAGCAATGTTTTCCATTTATCCAGGTTGAGACTGGCACAAGCAGGACCCTGTCTTATGATGCCTTGTTGCTGGATTCCCTTGAAAATGTCTATGTATCTTGCATACTCAGGCACCCAGTATAATACACAGCTTTTTCTTGTTCATATTGGGGCGCACAAGTTTTAGAATTGAGTGTAGAAAATGCCATCATATTATGCTCTTTTAATGAATTACGCCCTCAGTGCAAGGTTTTTGAAAAACAGTCTAAACTACGTTGTACTTTTAGGTGAAGCCTGTTGGTGGACGATTCACCCGGCCTCTAAGCAGAGATCTGAAGGAGAGAAGGTGCGCATAGGAGACGACCTTATCCTGGTCAGTGTGTCCTCTGAGAGATACCTGGTGAGTTAGTCTGGACTTATATTCCTACTGCTCAGCTTTCATGTATGTGTGCACATAGAGGTCTCAGAGGGGGCATTAAGCCAACTCCTCCTGATATGACAAAATTTGAGATTACCCCAATCCTGTTACCACATGCTCTGCTCCCATGACCTCTCTGCACCAGGGGACATAAATCCTATTAAATGCTACAGCCAACACTTTTTTTCTTTAATGAAACTGAAAATATGTAGCTGGAGGATTATTTTATGTTGACTTCTGCTAGTACATTTCAAAAGTCTCTGCTGTTATATTGTTGGTCACATCCTACAGCTTGCTGCTATTAATCACGACAATGTCTCAGCTAAAATACATTTGTATTTGACCATCATGCTCTCTAAGTTTAGCAACAGAGTGGTACAACGCTGCAGGGAACCTCTTCACTGTGATCTGTGGATCTGGCGACCACAGCTTGTCTTTGTGGTTTATCCATCCAGAGCACCCAGGCCCTAGCCATAGGACCACTGTGGCCTTACAGTCTCTAGTGTCAATCTGACAATCTGCTCCCACTCTCACCATCAGTGCTCTTTGTAACACGGCACCCAAGGGCCACTGAGGGCTCCAGGGAAACACCATGATGTGAAAACAGCTGCCATCATATGCGGAAACAGTCCAATAAATACATAAAGAGTGTAGAGAGAGTAAATCTCTTACTATCAAGACATCTGTCAGTTTTATGTGTACATAAACAGTAATACTAGCTGGTATAGGAGTGTCACAGATGTAACAGCCTTCTTTTTACATTGTTTATTAAATACATGTTGTCATCTTTACATTCCCAACAGCACCTATCTATCTCCAATGGCAACATCCAAGTGGATGCCTCCTTTATGCAGACTCTGTGGAACGTCCATCCCATCTGCTCTGGGAGCAACATCGAGGAAGGTAAACAATTTACTAGATATACACATTTTATTGAAAAGTATTATTTTAGTCTTATTTTAATATAAAATGCAAGAAGCAACATGATCTATGCTTGACCAATATGTCAATTTTTTCTTCCTTTCACCTAAATACAAAAATTTTATACTTTCAGACATTGATTAATTTATTCATTTTGGCAGTTTTCCAGTCCAGAGAATTAAGACTCTTGCTCTCTGTTTTAGATACTATTTCCCTTACACTGTGCTTTACAGTAAGTGACCTATGTTTTTCCTGTGCTTCCATATTTTCTCAGGCTACTTACTGGGAGGTCACGTGATGCGGTTGTTCCACGGACACGACGAGGTGGTGACCATCCCAGGATCAGATCAGAGTGAGGAGGAGCAAAGGTGTGAGACTCAGCAAGTACCAAATCAAATAATGAGATTACACTGCAGCAATAGGGGTCATACTTTAGTGGTATACTATATGTAGGTAATGCTAACTGACCTGTGATCCTGTATATATTGCCCCTGCTCCATAAATAGCGCTCTGACTGGCGTTAGACGGGGAGCTAGAAATGGCTGTGGTTTTATTTTTAACCATATATAGCTGTTTAGTGCCATCTCGGATAAGACAGGGCACAGTAAAAACGGCGCAGCCAGCCTGAAGTAGGTCAAAACAGTGGGTGAAGCACATACACACTTGGCCAGGTGCCAGTAGGTGCATGTTCCCTTCTACACACCAATGACACACACAAACACACACATATGCTGCTATTTTTAGACCAGCGGCTCCGTAAATGGGGGGCAGGATTAGATATGAATTTCCAGCTTTTCCCCTGCTGTTGTCCTTGAAATTCTAAAGATCAAGCGTGATTTATACCGGCCAGTAAATTTCTTTCAGGAGCAGATCAAACACATTGCTCCGTGCCAGCAGAAGACATGATGAGCGATTTCTTTTATCTTCCAGCCCAGTCATCCATATCTCTGATAGACAGTGTAGCTATAGGTTATCAGGCGCCACATGTCCCTGTTTGAAAGATGTTGTGTGAGAAGTAAATAGCAGCCATGGCTCAGTGTCTTGTGTGTTTATGTGTTTGGAGCTGGAGATCAGGCTGACAGATGAGAGCAAAGAGAACACAGAATGAATGACCTTGACTGTATCAGGCCAGACTAGATGTACTGTGCACAGACATACCACCCACTCACACTGCTCTGCTGTCCCCAGGATCGTCAACTACGAGACGGGTAAAGCCGGCGCCAAAGCCAGGTCCTTGTGGAGGCTGGAGCCACTCCGTATCAGGTGGGTTCTGTTTCCTTCGCGGCATCTCTGCCTTGACTTTGAGGATTGTCTCTATCGTTTACCCTACTCAGCCTGCTAGTGCGCATAACTAAACAATACACTTTTATCTGGACATGACTTATTAAGTCCCAAAATTTCTGGTTACAAAAAGGTATATAATTACTGAGATGTTTTCTCATATTTGCGTATTATCCCACACAACCACATGGCACGGCAGATAATTAACAGCTGGTAGCAATGTTTAGATCAACTAATTAGTTGATAATAAGCTTCCAGGGCTTATGAAATCCTGTTTGGGGTTTGTATTTACTTGTGCATGTGTGTCTGTGGACGACCTTGGCAGCTGGAGCGGGAGCCACATTCGCTGGGGACAGGCCTTCAGACTTCGCCACCTCACCACAGGTCACTACCTGGCCCTGACCGAGGACAGAGGACTGGTGCTACAAGACCGAGACAAGTCTGACACTAACGCTACAGCCTTCTGCTTCAGAGCCTCCAAGGTCTGTGTTTAAACAGTGGGAAATCAGTGTAAATGTGTTCATCTGGGTTTAACAGTCTGTGGATGTCCAAAATGCCATAACTGAAACTATTGCCATATCTTCTTATTCTCCTTTAGCCCTAATAAGTCTTTGTGAATATGAGTAATACAATCTACTGCAATTGTTAAACCTGGCATTTGCAGAATCAAGGTGTACAAATCGACTGAAACTGTAATAATTATGCAACAAAAGTACTATTTGAAATTATATTACCTAAAAAGGCTGATAACATGCAATTTTTCATATTATCCTTTTTCATGGCATTTGGGTTATGTTTCTTGCTCTTTCACATAAAAAGCCCCCTGACAAATATTTGACTGCTTTTACCAAGATCAAATTCCCTGGCATCTTGCACTTATACTTGCATTTACCCTGACAGCTCTGCTAACGCCTGTCCCCTTCTCTTCCTTGTGCAGGAGAAACTGGAACAAAGCCCCAAGCGGGACATTGAGGGGATGGGGTTGGCCGAGATCAAATATGGTGACTCTCTCTGCTTCATTCTGCACGTAGCCACGGGACTCTGGCTCTCGTACCAGGCACCTGATGTCAAATCCGTCCGCCTGGGACCCCTCAAGAGACGAGTGAGTATAGAAACAAGTAGCAGGCACTGTTCCATTCCTCAAATTATAATTCACAGCTTATGCAGAAAATGAACACATATGATGAATCAATAAATGAGATTCCTTGAGGCAGATAATTGTTTTTTATAGTAATAAGCTGACAAATGAATAATAACTTTACTGGGGAAAAAATCAACTTAACTCAACTTGGTGGTGACTATTTTTTATTTACTGCTTACAATTTGGTCTTGGACATACAATCAAAAATATATATCATGGTATATTTTTGAGTGTTTAGTGGTAACACATGTATTTAGTTTTAAATATATGTACAAGGATATGTATTGTTTGTAGTGAGATAAATTAATTGTTATTTATTTGTTTAGTTATTTGGCGGCACGGTGGCGCAGTGGTTAGTACTCTTGCCTCACAGCAAGAGAGTCCCGGGTTCGATTCCCGGACCGGGCAGTTGGGGCCCTTCTGTGTGGAGTTTGCATGTTCTCCCCGTGTCTGTGTAGGTTTCCTCCAGGCACTCCGGTTTCCCCTACCACTAAAAACATGTACAATAGGTTCCCCATTGGGGCCAGGACTCCCCTGTAAAAATTGGGCTGGCAACATAAGCTATGCTTCAGCCAAAAAAAGGCCCTTCATCCAAAAAGCCAGTGTGTAAACAACTTTAGTTATATATACATTTTGTTAGAGCTAATTGTCACTCCCCACTCTTCTCCCTGATTTCCTTTTTTTAATGTTAAAATAAAGCCAGAAATAGATAGAAATAAGATTTCTGGGGTAAAAAAAGTCAAATATTCAAATAGAGATCTTCTCCTCTTTTCTCCTAAGGCATGCCTACATTCAGAAGGTCACATGGATGATGGTCTGACCCTGCAGCGCTGTCAGCACGAGGAGTCCCGGGCCGCACGCATCATCCGCAACACCACGCTGCTATTTAAGCGCTTTATCAGGTGAGAGAGAGGAATCCATCACAGCGGAGCCCATAGTGGCGTGTTCATGCAAATTGGACAATTAAATCGAATGGCCAGCCACATTAATCTAAGACCTCTTCACTGTGGTAATATGCAAATTGTTCTGTCAGTAGTGGAGGCGACGTCATCAAGTGAATTCATGTTCATATGAGTTTATGCCCCACAGCAGCAGTTCTCAAACTGTTGGGTGGGTACCACTAGTGTTCTCTGTTCCTATGCAGTTTGAGTTTTGTTTCTGGTTTGATCCTAGCTTACTTCTGGTTAGTCCTAGTTGGCCTTTTCAGCCATGTTTTATGCATCTGGGTGAGTCCTAGTATAGTCCCTACTTTGCCAATTGAAGTTTCTCTGTATAAATTCCTTAGTTTTAATTAGTCTTGATTTTGTCCTGGTCTAGACTTCAATTTAAGTTAAATGCTGGCAATAAAATTGTTGATTGGAACACCAAATATTCTGAGGTGGTACTTTTAGGGTGTTTTAGTTTACTGAAAAGCCTGCATGAAAAGCACCACAAGAGGACTTGTCTATAGGCTTGTGACTTTTGACCAGACTGTCAAGTGTCAAAGCTCCAAATAGATTATTCAGTCGTCCGCTCATGCGTTTCCATGTAGCACGTAAATAGATGCTTCCTATTCCACTTATTTGTTATTAAGCAGTTGTGTGTCCTGTGGGTCCCATTCGAGGCTCTCATGACGAAAACATGTGAGCATCTGTCAGCCCTCCCTTAGGCTGTGACACATACATATTCCCCCACACCTCCTCTCTCTCCTCCCACGCTTACGACACAAGCTATTTTTAGCACGCCAACGGAAATTAGCATTTCAACATGGATGAACCTGTGGGCTAAACATTGTCTTAGTCATCACAGTCTACACAGTGGGACAATTAAGAGCTTTTTATTGATGCTACAGTGCATTTTGGTATCAATGGGCATGTTTAGCCTTTAATCTGTTAATCAGTTAGAAATGGTAGAATGGTGATATGGTGTTGTTTTCACTTCATCAAAATGTACACATGTAAATTTAATCTGAAATAGATGACCAAGGTTTTACTAGTCAAAATTGTGTATCAGTAAAAGCTAAACAGAGAGAGCCAATTTCTGTCAGAAGGAAGACCATAACATTTTTGCCATTCACTATACACTGCACCCCTAAAATTGAGATGGACTTTTAAATTTTGCATCTTTATTTTATTTCCATATCAGTAGTGATTTTTTTAAGCTGTTTTCCTTGTGCTACAGAGACCTGGACTGTCTAGGTGTGAAGAATAGGGCCCTGGTGGCTCTGCCCGTTGAGGAGGTGCTACAGACCTTGAATGACCTCATCACATATTTCCAGCTCCCAGACGCCGAGCTGGAGCATGAGGAGAGACAGATCAAGCTGCGCTCGCTCAAGAACAGGCAAAATCTATTCAAGCAGGAAGTGAGTTCACCAGCAGATTAAATGCACACAGCACATTAGTTGTTGAGAAAAGAGAAGCTTCTGCAATAGTGAGTGATGGCTTCAAAACGTTATCAGCTTGATGTACATGGATGGTCTTTTTATAATGTTTTAAATCTTCAGTTGATTTAATTCATTTTATTTTTTAAATGCAGCAGAACAATTGTATTTAATTTGCATACATTCCACCAATACATTTGTTTGATAAATGTTTTTCCAGTTATATTTTAGTCCCCTTCCAGAAAACAACTGGTAAAATACCACAACTCAATCACAGCTTGTTTGCTGCCTCTAGCTTCTAAAATATACTTAACATTCTTTCCTAAAGACCTGTATTTGACTTAAGTAGCATTACTTCAGCTGCTTTTATAATGGCATGCACATTCTCCAAATATAGTTATCACTTGTTTTCACAAAAAAAAAAAGATTTACCTATGGGATGGGAAGAACGCACATTTTATTGCTTTTAATGCACATCACAACTTCAGATTATAAACAGCACTGTCATGATTGTGAGCCTGTTCCAGTAAGTAGTTGCCTGTGTGACTGAAGAGAAGTTTGCAAAGACAAAGTGCTGTATGTTAAAGCCTAAAGAAATTGGTTTCTGTTGCTGTTTCAATGCCATCTTGTATTTGCAGCCATTGCTTTTGAAAGTGTCAGCACTTTTGGCAATATAAGTTTTCCTCAGGCACAAGACAAGTGCACTGATGCTTTTAACAAAGCCTCTGGACCTCAGATTGCCTTCATCAATTACAACATGTCAACTTCTAAGTGAAGGCTTATGAATTCAACTAAATGGATTTAAACAAGTTTAAACAAGTGACACAAACATGATAGTGTCAAAGGCATTCCATTAGTGAAATACTGGGATCTCTTTAATGACAACACTAATGTTATATTGTTTGCCTGTCTGTGCTTGTATGAATTTCAGTGTTTATGTGTTTTACCTCACAGGGCATGCTAACGCTGGTGTCCAACTGTATCGACCGTTTAAATGTGTACAACAGTGCAGCCCACTTTGGGGAGTGTGCAGGGTCTGAGGCAGGAATAGCCTGGAAAGACATTCTCAATCTGCTCTATGAACTACTGGGTAAGACTAGAATATACGGTATATAAGAATATATATATTTGTATAGTTCATTAAAAAGCAACTGAGGTCTGCCATTAAACCAGTGTAAAATGTATTTGAAGCTGAACCTATCATTTTACATCTACAGTATATAAATAGATTGAAATGTATAATCACGTACCATCAAACTCAATGAAACCCATGTGCTTGAAGAAGTTCAATTCAATAATAGTTTACGTTATGATTGGATGGAGTTGTTGAGGTTAAAATGTGATATAATTAATACTAAAAAATGTGAGTTAAATGTTTACATCAGCAGCCCAGTCTCACATGGTTCTACATTGTCCCTGTTGTTTTAAACCCATAAAAGAGGCACAGATTGTTTTTACTCGCTCCTGCTGTGCTCTTTATTCTTATATAGTTCACTGCCTCTACGCTGCTGTTCCAAAACGCCTTTAACCTTCTCCTGTGGAAGCATATGCTCTTTCTGATATGGACATATCTCACTAAAACGACCTGGCAGCACAAATATATTTTTGGCCTTCTCGTCCCTCTGTATCCTGGAGCTACAGTATTTTTCTATGACATAAACAATGAAAACAGGCACAGTTTTTATTCTGTCATCATGTTAAATCCATCTCATAGCTAAAAATTAAGATTGGCTGTACTGTGCAACCTTGACCACTAATGCAGGCCTGTTGAATCTCCTTGCCCCCCCTTTGCCCTGTCATTCAAAGGGCAAAGGGGTATTAGTGTTCAAACCATGTTTCCTTTTAATTGTCCCAATACCTGTGAAGTGTAGGTCTAAGATGATTCTCCTATCTTCCCTGTCTGTCTTCAGAGGTGACCCTGTTTTATTACCAATAGGGTACACTATATGTGAGTGTGTATATGGTTTAAGTTATATTCTCTCTCTTTTCTCACCATCATACAAATTACTGTAAAGGGTGCCAAAGCAGACACACTCTTTTCTCAGGCTTCATTGTGTCCTTCTTGGTTTGACATTCATTCATTTATATTCTTCACCTGATTGCCAAGAGCCTTTCTATATGCCAGGAGTCGGTCCATCTATGGGCCTCAGGTGGGCTACTCCCTGGACAATGTTGAGGTAGTAACAGGACAAACATTCAGTCTCACATTCATTCATTTTACATTTTGGAGTTACCAATTTCCCAAACAAATACATGTCTTTGAACAGTGAGAGAAAGTCATTGTACCACAGTAACAGAGAGTGCATGCAGACTCACAGAGAACACATTTGGACAGAAAATACCTCTTTTATTTGGTGCAATAACTTTATACCCCCCCCCATTACCACATTACCAAAATCAGTTTGCCTTGCAGCTGCATTGATACGAGGTAACAGAAACAACTGCACACAGTTCTCCAATAACCTGGACTGGCTGGTGAGCAAACTGGAGAGACTGGAGTCCTCTTCAGGTAGGATCATTATTCACTCAATGGTGTAGTTGTGAAAAAATACTGTTAGATGCCTGTATCCTGTCTGTCTCTGTTGCTTTGATGTATCTACATTTTCATCGTAAAAGCTACAGCAGTGAGAAAAGCTGGTTTAATTCCGATGTGCCTTGTTGTACGCCGTATATTTACAAGTTAGTGCCACCTCAAATCTCCCTGTCAATATGTGGCAATTTGTACACCGCTATACCTCAGCTATAATTACATTGAGAGCAAAAAGGGAATTAAGTTTAGAGTGACACAGAGACTAGTTTTCATTTTATTGTTGTTTGATTGATTTTATTCCATTGTTTGTCAATTTGCAGTAATTGATCAATATAACTGTCAATTATTTTGTTCTGTGTTGTTGGGCCAATTCTGATGTGCAAACAAAACAGTTAGAATGTTAGAATCTACTGAGTATCATCTTTGGCGATTATAGCAGGACTATTTTAAGTTGTAGTTTTGCTGTGTTTATGCATTTTTTCCAGAGCTGTCTATGGTTGATAGATAATAGATGAATTTATATCTGTGCAGGTATCCTGGAGGTTCTGCACTGCATTTTAATAGAGAGCCCCGAGGCCCTTAATATCATCCAGAGAGGACACATTAAGTCCATTATATCTTTGCTTTACAAGCACGGACGCAACCACAAGGTGAGAACCCTGCATCGGTAATGAGGTCTGCACAATCATTTAAGTTTAGTGCTCCTAATTATAATGACTCATTGCTATAGCCGCATATGAATTAATTTGGAGGAATATAGTATTTTTTCAATAGGGGAATAGACTGAGAGCCCATGACCGCTATAGAAATGTATTAAGATGCACATCACTAACCATTGTCAAAAAGTTTTAGTCAAGCGAGAAAGCACGCACAGCTCTGCATTTTGATCCTGCATCTCACATCCCTCCAAATGCTTCACTGAATGCACATTAATTTCCATAACTACTGCATTTAGGTCTCTTTGTCACTTCTTCTATTCTGTATCCACTAATACGAACTCCCCTCCATGACAGAACATTGCTACTGGGTTAAGCTGCAGCGTGTCGTAATCATGAATCAATGGATTAAATAAAATAAGTTAGGCTGTCAACTGGTTAGGACTATAATTCAGTACCAAACATACAATAGATGCTAAATAGAAGGGATAATGATATGGTGCTGTGGCTTGTCACCTTTGGCTCAGCTTCCTGACCTATTTAATTCAATGGCTTTGTTAAGAGGGCATCAAAGGAGAGATTATTGGACATGTTTTTGCCCCAACAAGCATCTCTGGATAATTGCTGCCCTTGCATTACTCGAGTCTTTCCCTAGCGCTATACAACATAGACAGTGATTAGCAGCAAGATAACAAGTCATTTCTGAAACGATATAGATACATGCCCAGTGTATAATAATAAGGGTTGTTGTGTCATTATTGTTGTTTATTTTGGTCAACAACAGATTCTGGATGTCCTGTGCTCCCTGTGCGTGTGCAATAGTGTCGCAGTGAGAACCAACCAGAACCTAATATGTGACCACCTGCTGCCCAAAAGGGATCTACTGCTTCAGACACAACTAGTCAATGATGTACAAAGGTAAGAAAGCTACCACATAATATTACTTTGCACATGTTATTTAAATGTTGTATTATATTAGTACTTGACATTCAATGGATGTAATTAGTCTGATTATGTAGAACTAACCTATAAAAACATGACATAGTAGGTATGGCTATCTTATTTTTTCAATTGTCCCTACATTTTCTGCATTGGGTTTAGCAGTTCTGACCAGCAAGTGTAATACAACCATTATCTCTCAACTATTAAATTTGTCTGCTTGATTCTTTTTTTTTTTTTTTACTATATTAAGACGATCTTTCTGGCTACTTTCTAAACTCAAAACCAATTAAAGCAAAATTAATTTCCGTAACCTCTGAGGGCAGAAAGGGAAATTAAAAAGTGCAAAGTAAGAAGCTGTGGCTGTAAGAGATATCTGATCTTTGTTTCAGTATGCGTCCCAACATCTTCCTGGGTGTGAGCGAGGGATCATCTCAGTACAAGAAGTGGTATTACGAGCTCATGATTGACCATGTGGACCACTTTGTGACCAGCGAACCTTCTCACCTCCGAGTGGGTTGGGCCAATTCAAAGGGCTACGCTCCTTACCCGGGAGGAGGGGAGGGCTGGGGGGGAAATGGAGTCGGGGATGACCTCTACTCCTATGGCTTTGATGGGCTACACTTATGGTCAGGTAATAGAACCTTACTTTCCTTACTTACAGAGAAAACATACAATATGGAACAGCGTTGATTTTTTTATATTGATGTCAGTAGTAATACTTAGAGATCATTTTTAACAAAGATGGTGCAAATACATTTAAAAAATGTTATTCTACTTGTACAATTGTACAATTTACTAAGTCAGAACTGGGTGAGGACAGGCTAAATAGGGTTAAACCCAGGCTTAATTAGGACTAAATCTAAGCTATTCCAGAATGCAGGAAACTAAACCAGAACCAAACCAGGATTCAACGAGGCTTAACCAGGAATAAACACAAGATTTGATTCAAAGATAAATAATATGATAAAACTCTGGCTAAATCACCATACCATTATTGGTATGGTGATTTACCATCTTTGCAGGTCAAAGAAACTATCATTTAGATTTATGCTAGTTTCTTTAACCTGCAATGAAAATAACTTTGAAAATATTTTGCTGCCCTAATAGCAACACAGCCTTACTGCCAGGATGTGTCTAGACGGGCTCCTGCAGTGATTGTCTCTTTGCCCAGAGTGTGTGACTGCATGCACAAATATGTGTGTTTGTGTGTGCTTGTATCACTACAATCGGTGCCAGCATCACTCACTGGCTCATATTTCACAAATAAACACGGTGTGTGTATGTGGCAGGCCGTATCCCGCGGGCCGTGGCATCCATTAACCAACATATCCTGACCTCCGAGGATGTGGTCAGTTGCTGTCTGGACCTAGGAGCCCCCAGTATCTCTTTTCGAATCAACGGACAACCGGTGCAGGGCATGTTTGAGAATTTCAACACAGATGGGCTTTTCTTCCCTGTGGTCAGCTTCTCGGCAGGAGTCAGGTAAGTGGATATTTTCTTTTCCTACAAATGCACTGACAGAAAATTTATTGAAATTGAAAGTCAGGAATAATGTTTGTCGTCTGATGGCTATCAGACGACAAACGTTGCCTGCACAAACTTTTTCGACCTACTCACTGGTCCAAATTTAAAGACTTTCTAGACTGGAGACAGGTTTGTATTGGCCTGTTGTCATAGTGACCAAAGAAAATGTTATTGACGCAGCCAAAAAATCAGTTTGAAGCTTCATCAGATTTTTAGATAATTATAGAATTGAATGTCTAGACTGGACTAATCTTGTCAGCTAACACATTTTTTTTTTTTTTTTTTTTTTTACAACAGATTGTATTTTTACTGCCTCATGACAAAGTGTTAGAGCTGAAGGCAATTTAATTAAGTGTGTACCAAAACATACATAGATGGGTATTAGATTCTTGACCAGAAGTTTTGTGATTTATTGGAGTTGCTTCTGGTTGCACGGCAACAAAACAGCAGACAGAGGAGAGTAGCTGTCTCCAGAGATTTTACTGAGAGAGAGAGCAGTTGAACTATTGATGTAAAACTAACAGCTCTAGTATTAGAGACAGTATGCGTTTAGGCATGTTATTTGATGCTGAAATATATAAACTGTATATTTTACAAAGTTTGTTGAATTGATGACACTGAGTACAGTTTCTTCTTCACCTGACAAAAACAAATAATGTTGCAAATAAAAAATAAAAACCGTAATAATTTCAACTTAATTAGTTCATCTCACTACCACTGCAAACTATATTTCCTTTTTGGACATCTTTTATAATGTCCCTTCCAAAGGGTACGATTCCTTTTGGGTGGCCGACATGGAGACTTCAAGTTCCTACCCCCCTTGGGTTACGCCCCGTGTAATGAGGCTCTGCTGCCCAAAGAGAAGATGAAAGTAGAGCCAGTGAAAGAGTACAAGAGAGATGTGGAGGGAGTGAGAGACCTGCTCGGGACTACACAATTCATGTCCCAGGCTTCGTTCATCCCTACACCAGTGGAGACCAGCCAAGTAATTTATAATGATCTTCCAAACTGTATAGAATTAGACAACCATGATATTACTTATGTTATATTTTCCCCTAGGTCGTTATGCCATTGCACTTGGAGAAAGTTCGAGACAAGTTGGCTGAGAACATCCATGAACTTTGGGGCATGAATAAGATTGAACTTGGCTGGACATATGGGAAGGTAAGACATTTTTACCTCTAGAAAAGTGAGATTCAAAACATAATCCATACATTTGACCAGTACGCAAAGCAGCCGGAATTACAGTACTTGTTAGCAGTTTTAGCAATGAATCATCTCCCAAAAGCCTGTTTTGTCATCTTGCTTTCTCTTTTATAATTTGCGGTTCACTTCAAAAAGAGGGTAAGTGACAAAAAGAACAATTAATTTTACATTTAAACTTCATATGCATCTTAGTTTGTTATTAGACCATTCTAATCCATTGTGTTTGTGTAGTTGTAGATGTAGATTCTAGATGTTCATGGGCAGAACAGGACATTTTGGTAAAGCAATGAACTAAATACTATAATACATTTC
>JAVQKG010348679.1:0-25212 GCA_036025885.1 Hypseleotris bucephala | reverse complement strand
CCCCCCCCCCCCCCCCCCCCCCCCCCCCCCCCCCCCCACACCACAGTCAATTGATGAGAACTATTGTATTATCTTCTGTGATAAACATATTTTTCAATGAGATTAATCTATTCTGATCCATGTTAAACAAATATATTTATTACATTTAAGCACATTAGAGAAGTTCAGTTAAAAAACTGATTATTGTCATCTGTCGTATTATTAATTACAGAAACGAAATCCCTATAAAAACAAATCCAGTCTCCTAAGCACACCTCCAGTTGTTGTTTACTTGGTCATTGCTATGGTAGGCTGGAGGTCCCGCAAAGGGGAGGGCTGCTGCATGCCGTCCCACTGACAGCTCACCATATGGGGGCATGGGCCATTCTCTAAGCCCTGTGGAGGTCTGCACACATGGATCTCACAAACATGGCTAAAGCACCCTGACAGATGCCATCGCAGTGGTTACCATAGTGCACACAGGCACGTCACAGGCACTGGCATAGTCCAAAATATGCTCAAAAATCACAGCTACACCCATCCAGATGATCAAGCTAATTGTGCCCCGCTGTTACACTGTGAATGAATTAGAGTTTTTATCCCAGAACAGTGCTGTTGTTTTCCAAATTCTGGAGCCATATTTGTGTGTTTTGTTTTAGGGCAACAGTGTTGCTCAGTGAAAGGACACAGGACAACCCCACAGTGACCCAAATCAGCACACACATTTCAGTGTGAGAGTGGAGAGTGTACATTTTTATTAAAGATAGGCTACATAAATATTTTTTTTTGCATTTACATTATTATAATATTTACATTATATACATATTTATTATTATGCAATGTTGAAGGATTTAACAACGTAAAGGGCTTTTTTCTTCTTCTGCTAATTCACAATAACAATAGGATAGGACAGATATGATAAGTTTGTTGTTGCCAAAATCTCAAATAAGTTCAAATAATTGTCATGTGGAAAGTCAAACCATATCAGCTATTTTTAAGCCAGGATATATCTGTAAATGTCTTTGTGGAGGCAACATAAGTGTTTAGTTGTGTAAGTGCTGCCCTTCACAGACAATTGGTTTAAAGCTGACACAACAAAGATTACTACAACTTATTGTGTGTGTGTTCTTATGTGTTCAAATTACAATGTCATCTGTTTTTTTTCCTATTCTGGCTCTACATTTTGCTTTCTTCATCAATAAAAATCCTAGCACTTGTGAATTTACTAGGCTTGAATAATGAGAGTGCAGCTCCCTCCATTTAGCCCGAGGCCTACAGCACTAACATCTGGGCCGTTTGGCAGGCTGGCCGCCATTGGCCTTGTTGGAAAGGCTCTTCAGCGCTGCTCCAGATGCAGGCGAGGGAGGCCCAGTTCACACAGATGGAGACGTACACACAAAGACTGGCGCCCACAAACTCACAACTCACATAGAACAGACCCACACTTTTACATATACAAGTTGGCACCCTGCATCCTCCCCACATGAGAGAGGCTGTGCAGTCATGTGTGCAGATGTGAAAGCAAATACAGATGTGCACAGAGGTAAAGACACAATGAGCTGTAGACAAACAAACAGGCACACACATTAATCCAATCTAGTGCCCAGTCCCAGATGGAGACGGAGTGGCAGCTGATGTGGTGGGCAGAGCCGGCGCATTGTTGGCACAGGTAACATGTTCTCAACAGCTGGCGCAGGTTAGGCATTCCTGGGAATTGGAGCCACAAGGCAAATGTTCCCGCTGGCTCGGGGCTGGCACAGTAGCAGACAGGCTGGCAGGCTGGCACACAATTGCCCATGCAAACGCTTTGTAAAAGTTATGGATCTCAGAGAAATGGCCACTCATACTTCTTATAATTGGAGATATTTTATTGCATCAACTACAACATTATAAAATACCAACATACAGTATTTGACATATACATTTTGTTTTAGAAATCCCTTTAATTGATGTAATAGGTTTTGGCCAATCAGAAACTTTTACCCCCACTGGTTGGTCTACATTGATGGAGTCCTAGGAATTCTAGTACTTTCACAAATAACAATTAGAAGATAATTCATTCTCTTTTATTGTGACTTCTTATTTTTAATTATATTTTTTTTTACATTTTGACATAATTTGACAAATCAGCCAATGTGCTATTGTATTGTATAGGTAGACAGGTCTTGGTACTGTGGACACAATCTTAACCCAATTTTTCTTTTCTTTTTTTTTTTTGTGTAATTATTCAGTTATTTCAAATTTTAAAAATCATATTAAATATTCTTCAGACTGTTTCATTCTCTTGACATGACAACACTACAGAACTTGTATGGTGTTTGTAAAAGCGAGTTGCATCCTCTCCTCTTTCTTGTCTGCATGTTTTGTTTTGCCCCCTTCTTCCTTTGTGGACCAGTATTAGCCCTTTGAGTGCCTGGGGGCTCATTTCCTGCTGCAGCTGTTGGCGAGTTGCTCTGACATCTGGACGTGGAGAGACAGGCAGCCACTCTCTCTGTCAAAACCAGCGGCTACAGTAGCTTCTTTCATTTCAACATAATCTCCCACATCTCTGTGATCTTACTATAAAGATTTGCACAGATTAGAGTGGTCTGTTTGCACTCTTGGCCTGGATGGGGATGTTAGTTGTGTGCTGGGATGAGTTTATTCAAAGCTCTGTCAGTGTCTCTTTTCATATTGTTGGTGTGCACTGTCAGTAATGTTATAGGGAAATGCTCTTGTGCTTGGCATTTCTGAATTGGCTTCACATAATTGTATTAAACCTTTACATGTTTTCAGTTTTCAGTTTTGTTATGAAATATAACACGTTTCAAGTTTTTTTTTTTCTGGCACAAAGATAGGTGAAAAAGTTATGGTATTTTGATTACATGAAACCAAAATGTAATGGTAAAATTAGAACATGTTTGATCAAGAGCACCATCTGGATCTAGAATTTCAGATTATATACTGTACTATATACTTTTGAGGGCTCTTTACTATTGTGAGACAGAAGCATTTACCACTGAAACATGAAGAAATGTGATCAGGTAGATCTTGCACTCAAAGTAGCTAACGGGGGATCTTAATAAATAAACAATGAAACTGAAAAACATGAACAATATGACCTAAATGTTGTTTATCGAGCATATACATAGATATTTTGTCATATGATTGCCACTGACCAGTCTAAAATTTTTAAGACACTTCCACTTTCACTATGTGTGGGCCTCCCAGCTTCCTCCACCACCCAAAGACATTCATGTTAACTGAATACTTTAAAATCGCTACTTGTGAAATAAACTTGAGAGTTTATGGTTGTTTGTCTGGCCATTGTCCAGTGTGCAGCCTGTGAGTAGATGAATGAGTGAATATGTGTATCACAAAACACATTGTACAAGGCCCTGACACATTATCCTTTTTGTATGGAGCAAGATTTGGAATTTGGACAGACGAAGTCTCTGCATGTCCAGCGGGGTGTGTGTCTGTGGCAGGACGTCTGGCCAGATGTATTGCCCCCTACTGCTTGCCTACAACTCACACACAAACACACACACACCTACACACCCAGCACATCCAGACTGTTGGCTCGGAGGCGCCATTAACCAATTTAGCTTCCAGATGTCCATCATAGAGCCACAGCCAAAGCCGCGCAGCTTCTTCACTTCACATACATGGGTGTGAACAACCCACACACGCACATACATCCACGAGCTGTGATATTATGCTGATGCTGAACCTATAAAACATATAGGCCTATAAAGAAAGATAACAACAAGATGCATTCGCTTTAACACATTGAGCACAGCAGCCTTAAGTGTTTGAGAGACATATCTGATTGACAACAAGGCATCCTGAAAAAAATCACTTTTTTCACTTTTTAAAAAATAATCCCCACCATCTGGAGATTGAAAAGTGTTTCTCTTAATGTCTGGGCCCCTGAGATGCCAACACACACCAACTCAACCCAACTTGTCTTCAAAACTCAAATCTTTTTTTTTTTTTTTTACGTCACACAAGCGTTTAAGCTCAAGCACGCACTAGACAAGCACGCATTCACTTCTCCAAAACGGACAGATGCTGCACCTCTAGAGGCACAGAGACCCAGCAGCTGTTCGCCAGCCAGTCAGATGGGCCACCATTGATAGTTCATGAATATTTTACACTCTGTAAAAATGGCGGCATTCCAGACCGCCTACAACAGCAGCCGCGCTGGGCCAGATGATCCTGTCATTAAACTGTATGGACCGACTTCCTCCCACAATGAGCTAAACAAACACAAGAAAGCTGTAGAAAACGGTCTTCAACATGACGACACAATGGGCTGGTGAAATCTTACCAGAAAAATAAGTTGGTTCCTTGTTTTTCCAACGGTACGTTTAGTTGAAGTGTGATTTCATACACCTTTTGTGTCACAATGGCTAACACAGTAAAGACGGGTGAGAGATGCTACATGTGGAGTTGAGAAACATTAGAGAAAGTTTGTCCAACTCTGGTTTTGTGCAATATAGAGGTTTCAAATGAGCGAAATTAGGCATATACTGCAAACATATGGTCTTATTACTATAACTTTTGTTTTTTATTATATTCAAGACAGTGCTTTTTAGGTCGATTTTTAGGTTAAAATATATGTTACTATCAACTTTTCTTAATATGTTTCTTACCAAGTCTATTTTACATTACTTTTTAGTCGATTGATCACTCTGCTGGGCGTGACTTCAGTCTTCCATGTTTGACTGAAATTGTTGCAAATGTTATTCTCATGTTTAATGGTTAGTTATGTTTGACTGTTAAAAGAAAGCATTTTAAATAAGCAAGTTACCATAACCAATTAAATCGTACACTCAGTGAGAACTCCTTGTGCTTTATTGACTGGTAATATGAGAAATTTACTGAAAGGACCTACTTTGTTGAGGAAACACGTGCTGGTGAGTAAAGTGAATTATCATAGAGGTCTTTTTTGTTTTCACTGCTTTTATGCTTTTATTTAATGGCTTTTATTTTGACCCCCTGCTGCTTCCATACACAGAGGAAGAATAAACCGCTGGGTCTCTCTGTGTAAATGACTTTTGCTAAATCCATTTATTTTATTCAGCTCCTAAATTACAATTATAGCAGCTGCAAATTAACTTTAAGTACAGCCAAAGTGTAAACATGTTTGTTGTGTCTGTAATGGGCATTTGAAAGCATACCTTATGTAGGGTACAGTCATTAGCTCATCTTCATAGTCCGTTGTCAGATGTGCTTTCTGACAGCTGTTTGCACCACATTTCTTTGATAGCGTAAACAAAGAAAAGCATAATTAATACTGGCAAGGACAAGAAGAAAATAGATAACCTTCCCTCAGAAATAACCAGTTTTTTATTTTCTGTAGGCCAGTTCAGAAGCAAATGTAGCTGTATTTACATATTCAGTGAGCAAATGCTTGATCTTTCATTTTATCTGTGTAACTTGTTGTATCTTTTCATCGGATACATCTACTCTATGCCGGGTCGACTTTAAGTATTACTTCAATAATCTTATGCAGCAGCAATAAACCATACACAGTTTGTGATTGTGTTATGGGATCTACAGTGACCTCCAGAGGCAGAGAGTGGAAGATACTTTGTACGAGATTATCATGCTGTGTATTGTGTTGTTGGAGTTCCAGAGTCATAATAGTCTTTTCTATAATTCAATTCACAGATTTGTAAAGAAAAAGTTATTTTACCCAGGGCATGACCTGAGAATAGGATTTTCACCAACTGAAATAAAAAGACCAAAATAGAATACCTACACATTTTGCTTCACACGCCAAAATGTTGTATTCAACTTTGTTTCAAATGTATTAGTAAAAGCTTTCCTGGCATCTGTTGGAACAATGCAACATATATATATTTAAAAACAAATCACTGAAAGAAGTTCAGACAATTTCTCAATAATATTTTCAGGCACAATTCACACATCTGTCACAGCAGATTTTGTAGGCTACATTTTAACAATCTAATTTTAAAAACATGATCTTGTATTGAAATGGTTTCTGGATCTTGGTATTCAGTGATTTTGTAATTACAGGTGTGTAAGGGGTCTGGAGTCACTTCCTAAATTAGCTAATAGTTTTGAATGTTTAAATCTACTTTTCTGTGTGATCCTATGCTGCTGAACTGAGCCTGCCTGCATGGGGCCTAATTGTATTTGTTATACTTGCATGAACAAGGGGCTCATTGTAATGTGCTGGTAACGTGGTTCCCCAAATTGATACACACATAACAGGGTCAGTGTTCATTTGCATTTTAACAAATCCTTCAGCTATGACACCGGATTGTGTGAATTCATTACCATACAGAGCTGCACTTCATCCAGCCATCCATTAGTAACGCCAATTAGTTTACTGGGACAGGTTTAGGGGATGCAAATCACCCAGTCTCACTTAGGCATCGAGTGCCCCAAAGTTTTTATGTCAGGTCCATCATGTCAAAGTTTTTTTTCCCTATATCCTACATTTAAGACATTTCTAAAGATTATACTGTACTCCTGACCTCAGCGCTGGGGTGAGGACCTTGAACAGTGACTGGTATTGAGTTTTATAACATGCTCTGTAGAAGCCCTGTACATAAACACCTGTCATGTGATGACTCAAGCACTTGGCAAAGTGGCCAAGCAAAAACACTCTTTGGTGACAGGTTAAACAAGAGTGACCACTTGAATTAGTCATGTCATATAGGCCGACAACATTTTATCAAACTTCTGCCGCAAACTAAAACTTTATGCCAGAAGCCAAAACGTAGGCTGTCTTATCTAGTTATTAATTATAACCCAGTAGGCTACCTTTAAATGTTTCATTGACCAATTGGACAACTTCAAATATTAAACATAGATATTATGTGCAAAAATCTTGCCAAAGATGTTTGTAGGTCAAAGGGGAAATTTGTTTAAAATAATGAAAGGTGTCAGTGCGTTTGACCTGTGAATAGGAAAATAACTTAGTTATAACTGTAAAACAAAGTTGATGTTTGAGTATTAGGATTAAATGTAAAGTTGAGAGCACCGGAAAAGAGAGGTCTATTTTCCTGTCAAGGTGGTGGTGCACCTGCTTACATCAGCTCCGCCTCCCCCCTGCCCCAGTCCTGACTACAGTACCCAAAGCGCACCGCGGTACTCGCTCGCTCTGCGCAGCGCCAGTCCGCCTCGCTGACTCGCAGAACCAGTTGGTTTGGCCCAGCGTCTTCTTTCCTGCCTTCTCACTGTGAGTGCTGCTGTTGTGTTTGCCTGGTGTCAACCTACGCCGACGAGAGCACAAGATATATCCCTCCCTCTCCACTGTTACAGGGCCGCTTCCAATTTGCCTTCACTTTCCTTCTCGCCGGCTCCATTGGCTTCCGCGCCGTGCCAGTCAACTCGCCTCCTCTCCCAGCCCGAGTTGAGCAGCAACAGCTCGGAAACATCTGGCCGCCGCAGAGTGCTACACTCCCCGTCCCCGCGACTGCTCACCTCGGCAGCCTGTTATGGAAATTAGTCTAAACTCAATTTAGTTTGGTCTCCGAGGGGAAGAAGAGGATCTGACGCTGCACGCGGAGGAGACATTGGAGCTTGTTGTCTGTAAGTGCTTGTGTTAATACTGGAGTCCGATTAAAGGAGGCTCAGCAGAGAGAGGGTGGGTTACGGAGGGGAAAAAGTAGCTAAATCTTCCTTAGCATGACTGTGTTGTCTCCTCGCTCTAATAGTTGCTATGTTGGCTCTCCCTCCGCGGTGTTTTAGCAGCTGTTGTCATAGCAGCCGGGCCTTACGCACAACTGTAAATAGCTCAATATTGTCGCCTGTTCGCTTTACTTTTGTTAGCAATGGTCGGGCTATAGCTAGCTGCGTGGGTCAGTGCCTGTGTGTACCACTCTTTATTGATATCTCTTACTATTAATTCGCATATTCTTGCATTGTCAGCTTGTTTAGTAGCAATCCCCTTGTCCGCAAGTTGTAGCGATGAAGTTTTACCCTCATTTCTTTATTGGTGGTGCTTTGAATGGGGTCGTAGATGGTTGACAATTTAATTTAGGCAGCTTTAAAAATAAGTTTAGAGTCTAGTAATAGAAATGTAACAAAACTTTTTCACTGTAGCATATTTCTCCTATATTGCAAATTCTGGTCATTATAACTGCACTGTCACGCTGTTGTAGAGAAGTAAAACACAAAGTGAAAGCCTAAAAAAGAAAACCGAACATCATTATTCTAGTTTATTGTTTATGAAGCACTAGTATTGAAGCAAGAGTTTTGTTAAGGTGTTATTAAACCATTAGTTAGAAAACGACTGTGCCAGCAAAGTGTCCCCTCGCTATAATTAATTAATTTAATAATTTAACTAATGTTTGTCTATTTTATTTGTATTATATAGCCTAATTAAATACGGTGACCACCTAAAATTTCTTTATGTTACATACATTTTATATTACTTATTATTATATAGCACTGCACAGAGTTACGTAATTTATAGACACTAGAATTTGATTTGTAAACAAGTTATGAAAAGAGAACCCCCTAATGAACAAATAAAAATGTCCCTAGACTTTTCTGTCTTTTAATTTAGTGTAAAAAAGTAGATTTTTTTTTTAAATTACAGCTTTTGTGCTAAGTTTCTCCGCAGCTTATTAACTACTCATGCATCTTTTGTTAAGTCTGTTCTCTCATTAGATTCTTTCTGATTTGCCTCCATTGTTTTCTCATTTTATTTTTGTTCCTGTCACTTGTCCTGAGGGTCCGTGCCGGGGGGCTGAGGATAAATGAATGAATTAGGGAGTGAATGAATACAAGACAAGGCAGTGGCGCTGAACCGTAAAGAAGTGGGAAACAATATCAGCTGCGTGCCTCTGTCAGTTGCAAATGTGCTGTGTTGTCTTTTGTTTAAAGCTACTGGAAGAAGTTGGAGACATGTTTTTTAAATGAGAATTGTTGGAAAAAGTTTTTGCCAGCAACTTTTATTTGTGTGGTGGTGAGGTAGTGGAATTGGTGACTTTCATTTTCTTCATAGCATCCCACTACATTTTTGTATTTTTTCCTACAGAAAAAAAGAAAAAGGGGCTAGAAAACAGCGAGGAAGCCGGCGAAACCGCGAGACAAAGTTGCGTGTTGGTATTGGTAGAATGAAAGCGGAGTCTGGTGGCAGGAGTGTAGAGGAGGCAGCATATGGCTGTAGAAAGAGCACAGCTGGAGGTAGCATCTCCATCTGAGGATGATGTCAGAGCAGCTGACAGCCTGCCATCCACCCCACCTCCCCCTCCACCCCCACCACCCCTCCCTGCTCCTTTATTGTGAGTCTCAGCGGCAGCCTGGGAGAGTTAGTGCTCCGTGTGTGTGTGTGTAGTGTGTGTTTGTGGCTGCCGATCAGCGCCAGTTAGAAGCAGGAGGAGGAGGAGGGAGGTGGTATCTCGTTCCCCCTCCAACATCTCCTCCACTTTGCATCTGTCCCTCGCAGTTTGAACAGCGAGCTTTTTTTCTTTCTCTTCTTCTACCCACTCATTGATTCAGAGAAAGACCGAGCGAAGAAAGACAGATAGAGAGGGAGGCAGCCACAGAGCCCGGCTATATTCTACAACACTGGAGTTAATCAAGTTGATGCATACTGCTGCAGGTACAGTTTTGTGTGTGTCTCGGCGCGAGAGTTTGGGGCTAGTTATTTTGTTTTGTTATGGGGGATCTGTTGTGTGCCGTGTCAAGCCGCTGTGAGCGCTGTGTGAGAAACTGCTGCTAAGTGCTTCAGTAGTAAAGTTGTGTTGTGCGCTGCCTGTCTAAAGGGGTAATTGCAGTCCCGGAGTTGGTACTCTGTTGTGCTTGACTCCAAAGACTTTTAGGTTACTGTTTTGGGTTTGTGCTGTTGTCAGGCTTTTTATTTCACAACGGTTTACTGTAAAGAAGGTGAGTTTGAGGAAGCATTTTTTGTAATATGTTTAAATCAGCTGTTACTTATAATTATTTAAAGTTTTTTTGTATTTAATTTATTTTTTATTACTACATTGGTATAAAGTGAAATAGTAAACACATGTACAGCCCTAATAAGTAAATCAAAATCTTGTAAGCAGCTTTTATTTAATTGCCACAATATTACTTGAAAGCGTGTGCGGGCCGCTGTAGCGACTTCTCTCCCCTGCTGTCGGCTGGAGTAGAGGAGACTAATTTAGAAGTTGCAGATTTGAGCTGCCTGAATTGGCTAGACAGCTGTAATCGCACTCCCTCCTAGTCTTAATCTCTTTATCTGGCTAGCAGCTGCCATATGGCCCCCGTCAGCTGGATCAGATGTGGGTAAGCCTCCCTCCCTGTCCTGCCCCGTCCTGGATGTCCTGGGCTGGGCTGTGCCTCTCTCTCCCGCCCCTTAGCCCCAGACTCTGGTTAGCCAGTCGGGGGGTGACGAGCCACTGCCCTCTTGAGCCATCTCCCAGCGTCTCCCTCCTCATAGTCGCCGCGGTCCGACTTTATTTTTAGCCATCTTTAAGGATTAGGATTGATGCTGTGACGAGCAGGGCACTTACAGTGATTGTATTGTAAATCTTCTCTTCTCAGATGGTGGGCGGTAAGAAGTGGGGGTGAATCCACGGCGGGGAGGATATGCTGGGACTTTTTCTGGTTAAGATTGAGAAGTGCATGAGGAAGGGTCTGTGTGTAAAAGAGGAGGTGTCTAGGGGGGCTTGGCTGGACCGTGGGGCGGGGGATCGGGAGGGAGGGTACACCCTTGTCCCGGTAAGCCCCTCATTAAAAGCAGTCTGTACGAGCCCCAGGGCAGGAGCACACACATAGACAACAGGCAGCACACACGCAGTCACACATCCGGACACTCTTGGGTTAGCTTCATTCAAATGAGGTGATTTAACTGCTTTGGTTAACACAGCGCAGAGCAGGAGCCATGTATTTCCTCAGACAGGACAAATCGACTTGGTTAACAGGTGGGACTTAATCCTTTCACACATTTTCTTTCTTTTTTGGTTGGTTTTAGTTTTATTTAACCTATTATGTTGTATTCCTTTAAAGACAGTTCAACAGTATTAGTGCAAGTTGGTTCTTTTTTCTCCTCATCTAATCTTGCACTTAAAGCCTTCGCAGGTTAAACGAGGGACAAGCCGGTTTGTTTTCAACAGTGCTATTTCAATTGGCCAGTTTTGCAGCTTGACTTAGTCTGTGGAGGTGGTTAGTAGGTAGGATGTTGTGTGTGTGTGTACGTGAGGACAGCGTGTGCAGCTGAAAGCCGGTTACCTAAAAGGGCTGTGCCAGGCCAGGCCAAAGTGGGTTAATAAAAATAACCAGCGTAGGAGCAGCGACAATCCAGGAGTGCAGGCAGAGGAGTTAGAGAGATGCAGCCAGAGAAGGCGGAAGAAACAGCAGTATTATCGTATGGAAGAAGAAATCTTTCCTGATGTTTCAACCATTTATAACACACATATCTAATTACATTCTTGTTTTTTCTAAGCAATTTATTTTAAATTGTAGAATATGTTTGGATATATACATTTTTATTTTCTGTAATGCATGCTTTTAAATTATGCCAAATACTAATTTTCACTATGCTGTTTATATTAAGTAATATATAGATAATTATTTGTCAATAAGTAAAAACATTCATCGTATAAATTTTTTTTCTGCACATATTTTTTAAATTTGATGGCCCACATCTGATGTACTCTTTATCTCTCAGTATCTGTTCATCTTTATCACTGAGCTCAGTTCAGAGGATTGTATGTTTTTTTGACGACCAGTGATTTGTCTTTATGGTTGTTTGTTTTAAGCAGGTAGTTAATATATCCGCAGCAATTATTGTCAGTAAAGTTAGCTCTTTTTTTTTTAAATGTGTTGAATTTTTTACATTTTTTCAATTGCAACATCATATACATTTATCAGGATATGACTTAAAATATCAAAACCTTCTAAACAATACATGCATGGACTGTAAGTTTAAATGTTTATAAGTCCTGTCTGTTTGTGTGTGCAGGTTATGAGGACGGCAGGATGGAGTTCCCAGACCACAGCAGACATTTGCTTCAGTGTCTGAGCGAGCAGCGGCACCAGGGCTTCCTGTGTGACTCCACCGTGCTGGTCGGAGATGCCCAGTTCCGCGCTCACCGCGCCGTGTTGGCCTCGTGCAGCATGTACTTTCACCTCTTCTACAAAGACCAGCTGGACAAGAGAGACGTTGTGCACCTCAACAGTGACATCGTCACGGCCCCGGCCTTCTCCCTGCTCCTCGAGTTTATGTACGAGGGCAAGCTGCAGTTCCAGGACCTGCCCGTAGAGGATGTGCTCGCCGCCGCCAGCTACCTGCACATGTACGACATTGTGAAGGTGTGTAAGAAGCGCTTGAAACAGAAGGCCACGGCCGAGGCTGACAGCACACGCAAAGAGGACGACGGAGGCTCCAGTTGCTCCGATAAGGCCGACAGCCTCTCGGACAGCTCTACGGGACGTCCCGCCACCGCTGACCTGCTGCACAGTGATGAAGAGGAGGAAGGTAAGGCGGAGGGAGCGCCTCTGTGGCTGAGACTGCCCTCCGCAGACAGACCGGGCACCCCCGCCATGGCTCCGGTCAGTCCTGCTAACGGGGAGACCCCGAGTGCAGAGAGACTGGCGGAGCAGAAGCTGCTGTCTCCGGCCGGCAGTCCCACCAGCTCCACAGGCTCCCTGTCCCACAGATCCCCTCGCTCTGTCAGCTCCAGGAGAGACCACCGCAGACGCAGAGTGTCCAACGACACAGCCGACTGTGTCCTGGACTTGTCTGTCAAACCCATCGGCAGCACCAACCACAGCGGTCATCAGCCGCCCTACTTCAGCGGGGCAGCCACACCAGACAGCCTGCAGAGCCCCCTGGCCGTCAGGGTCAAAGTGGAGAGGGGTGTGGCCTCAGATGAGGACGAGGAGCTGGGAGGGGGAGACTATGATATGGAGCACAGTGGACTCACCAAGGTGACGGCCCCGACCACCAACGGGGTCCTGGGCCACCACATGGTGGGGGGTCCCCTGTCAGCCCAGAGGAGGCTGGGTCTGGAGGCTCACCTGTCAGCGCTGCGTGAGGCTTCTCTGGCTTCAGAGCTGGAGCGAGAGGACAAGGCCCCGGCCTCGGCTGACGATGAGGACCTTCTGTGTGGAGAAAATGACCGTACCCAGTCCGACGCGGCCAGTATGGACAGCTCCCTTTTGCCCTATGTTTCCAACATGCTGTCCGGCCCGCACACACAGATCTTTATGTGTCCTCTGTGTAACAAAGTTTTCCCCTCTCCTCACATCCTGCAGCTCCACCTCAGCTCCCACTTCAGGGAGCAGGAGGGCATCCGCGCCAAGCCCGCTGGAGACGTCAACGTGCCCACCTGCACCATCTGCAGCAAGACCTTCTCCTGCATGTACACGCTCAAACGACACGAGCGGACTCACTCGGGTGAGAAGCCCTACACTTGCACCACTTGTGGCAAGAGCTTCCAGTACTCTCACAACCTGAGCCGGCACGCTGTAGTGCACACGCGTGAGAAGCCACATGCGTGCAAGTGGTGCGAGAGGCGCTTCACGCAGTCTGGGGACCTTTATCGACACATTCGTAAGTTTCATTGTGAACTGGTCAACTCACTGTCAGTCAAAAGTGAACCTCTGGCACTGCCCAATGTCAGGGACTGGGCGATAGAGGACAGTTCACAGGAGCTGTGGAAGTAGACTGGGTTGAAGAGAGGGCAGGGGAACAGGCCGGTCACAGAGAGATGGCAGAGTTTGTTATCTGGTGACTTATGTTCTCATCTTCACATGTCACAGATCTCATTCAATTGCACTTTAATAGCACATGAAAATGTTACTACTGAATAATTTGTGTTTCTGGGGCTTATTTTCTTGGATCTGTTATATCTTTATTTTTATTTGATGTAAGCTGTTTGGTGGTTTTAATTATGTCTATGGACATAGGCCTCAGTGAGAATGTCATTGAAGAGTTTTTATGTTTTATTGGTGTATCTCAGACACACCGCTCCGACACTGGCCATCATATCAGTCCTAGCTCCACAGTCGAACACACTGAAGTAAACCATTACACTAAACGGGTACTGTGATCACCACCACACACTCGTGTGTGAAACTGCACTACTCTGGTAAAATCTCATCTGAGGTACGTGAGTGTGTGTATTTGTGTATATTAATTTAATTTTCTAGTGGCATGGAGGTGTCGTTTTAGAGTGCTCCCCGCTCTCTTGCTAGGCTCTTTGGTGTTAAGGGGAATGTTCACTGACTGACAGAAAACTAATGACACTCATGCAATGCACAGCCTCCTTTTTTACTTCCAATCAATTTGAAGTATTTTTTAAAAAACCTTTACAAATTATTATTATTATTATTATTATTATAATTATTGTTATTATAGAAGTCTTTCTTAAATCTAGCTGGCAGTCTTTAAACATCTCTTGTTGAAAAGGTATTTAATTTAAGGTTGTTGTATATTGTTCTACTATAGTTTGTAAAACCTAAATCCTTGACATTTTTAAATTAATAATAATTATTATTTTATTTACTTTTGTAATGGGACCTGCTGTTGTTGCATGACGTCCAAACCTGTATATTTTAAAATAAAATGTGAATTTGCTGTATTGCTGTACACAATGTAATTGAACAAATATTTGACAACAGGCTTTTTTTATTTTGTACTTTTTGTGAATATTTCTCCAGGGTGCAGTCTGTTAAAACTACTATTATTCTCACAACTATGGAAAATGCATGAACATTTGATTTTGTCTTATCCTTTTCCGTTCTTGTTTTGGGAGAACACAGATGTTGTGACAGTGAAAGGATGTTTCTTACTGGGTGTAAGTCTGTCACAGGGCCCCTGAATGTGACCGAATGTGTTAGTGGGATGTGACGGTGCTTCGATGAAGCATTTGAAGCCTGTGTCTATATGCACTGATCTCTCTGATGTGTGTGCGTTTTTGTGCGTGTTTGTGAGTGTGCGACTAGTGTGTAACCTACTGAAGATCTACGTCCACCCAGCACTTCCTCCTGCTCTTCCTCAGGCGTGTGATTGTGTTCACTACTGTACGTTGAGTGTTCACTACTGTTTATCCATAGTTGTATGTTGTCTCATCTCTGCAGACAGTCTGGCCACTTCTTAAAGACTGTTCAATAGGCACTTCAGGTCTATATAGTGCAGTTGTGTGGCTCTGGCCGTACTAAAGTCTGTGGACTTTGAATGTTCATTTTTTTGTGAGTGTTGTGTGTATCTTACATGTGGGAGTGACTGTTTTAAACACGATCCTTACTCCGTGATGAGAGAATTGGCATGTCTGAATGCACCTTTTAAGCTTAAAGACAAAATCAGATTTTTTGCTGAAAAGATGCCTTTATTAAAACATTTTTGAGTATTTGATACTGTAAAGCATTGAGAAATAGTTGTTTAAATTGTGTATAAATTCATGGAATTTGTTGAATTTATCAAAATGTCTAATTATATTTTGATATGACTGGAAATGAATTGGACATCATTTTTCATTTTTGTATGTGAATATTACACTGGAGTTTAGTTTTTCTATACATTTTTGGTCGCGTGTTTACGAACAGACCTGGCTTGATGTAGATGGCTCCACATTTTCTTTCTGTTGGCGTATGGCCAACATAGCCTCAGTTTGCATTGCCAACCTGTTTTATTTCTCTCCAAACGTCATGATATCTCTCCATCCTGGTGTTTCTGCTCTGGTTGTACTTGACCGCCTTAAACTGCTGTAGTTCAGGCTGTTGTTCTTTATTTAAATGGTGTGAGTGAAGTTTAGGGAGTGGTGCTGTGAACGAACCACCCTCACAAAGTCATCTCCTTTTTTTTTTTTTTGCTGTGCTTACTTGAAAAATGATCATGAGAGGGCAGGTAAAGGGTGGGGGTCATCAAAGTTTTTGTTTTGTCTCTTTTAAAGGAGGACAATCAGTGGGAAACAAGCTGATTTAAATTCAGAGATATTTGCTCCCGTTTGAGATTTTTTTTTTTTTTATTGCTTTTTGGTTTATTTTTTTCCTCAGATTTAGTCTTTTTTTTAGCTTTGACAATCATAGTTGAATTGTTATTTGTGTTTCTCAAGGGGAGTAAATTCTAATTGTGTTTAGTTTTGTAATTTTCGGTGTGCTGTTGTTGACATTTTTAAATTGTGTGCAAACTGCAATAAATTATAAGAATCTTGAAATTGAACTTTTGTGTGAATCTTTGTTTCTGACACAAACATGATTTTAACTCCCAACACCATTGTTTGTTGTACATTGTAAACACATTTGTTGAGATACAGACGGCCTGGTTGCGGGAGGCTTTTGGCATCAAGTCCTTGTGAATCGAAATGTGGGTGTAATTCGCATATATGCATCCCTGTTTACATGCTTGTGGACTCAGCATGGAGGCTTGTACACTCACGCTGCTTGCCTTCTTCAACTTCTGCGCTGGCCGAGGTGTAGGCCGCATTCTGCACATACACAAAAAAAATGGTAGCAGCTTGTGGCGCGCTAACCCCCCTGCAACACACACATACATAGTCCTTCTCCAAAGCTCCTCAAGTCCAGTTTTCCAGTAAAGAAATCAGCTTTAGCTAATGTGTTGCAGCCCGGTAAACCTGGTGTACAGATGCATTAAAAGCCCCTGCACTCAGAGGCCAAGTAGCGGCGTCTATTAGGCCACTGCCACAGATGGTCCCTCAGTAAGCCCCAAACACACGCAATAAGCTGAGTCCTAATCTTGACCACATTGTCCCCTGTCTAAGAAAGACTCTAAGAAACGGGCAAAGTCTTGGGAGGTTTTAGTCACTTCTCTCTGGCAAAACATTTATAATCTTTAACATTGAGAAAGAAAAACATTTGCAAGTGAAATGTAGTTAAACTCATACATTTCAATATGGCTTATGAATTTAAATAGAGGTGCACCAGTTTAGCTGGAAGCCGGATGCCACAAAGATTTTACAACAGTATTTGCAACTATTAATATGTATCCTAGAATACACATCAAGGTGCATCTACTGTATAGATTAAGCCAATCTGACAAGTTTGCCTGATAGTTGCGAAACTGGTTTCTAAATATTTGATAAATACACCTCAAAGCGGGATTTTAAGCCTTCTACAAATGAAAATGCTTTTCAAAAATTAAAACCGAGGACAACAATGATCTTGAATGGCTAACCTTCAAAGAATTCTTGGCACAGTGACTGCTAAGCAAAAAGTTTACCCAAAACTCCATATAGATGTATTCAGTTGTTATATTAAACTACCTCACACCACACTAAACTACTGTATGCATTGTTATGTCAGTGGGTTGAATCAGACAGGCGTCAGTGTGATAGCGGCTGTAGAGAAAACAGCAAAAGCGTATCCTTTGGTTGTGCGCTGCTTGCTGATCATTAATTGCAATCTGCAGCGTTCTAAGTGAACATCTGCTTGTAGACAACTGCTCTGTCTGTATGTGCGCGAGGAGGCAGTGCAAGCTTCACTGTGAATGTAGGTCATTAATTTGTTTCTGTCCTTTGTTTACTTAAGGAAGGGGGACAAAGGGGCAGCTGCAGAACCATTTGGCTGTGCCCAAGGCGGGCCAGCTCAACATGTTGGGAGGCTGAGACCAGCTTGGGCTCCTGTCTGGGGCCCGGGCCCCTACTCTGCACTGCTTCGCGTGAGGGAACGGCCTCTGCCAAGCTGCCAGTAAGGCCTTCAGTACCAAGGGAGGGGGAGATGTCCTGATGTTGACTGTTGAGTTTGGGGACTTTTATAGGACATCAAAACATTATATGGTTCATATACAAAATTTGAATTATATTTATTTATTCACCCACAAAATAATATATGTACAGTATGCAAAGTTCTACAGTTGTTGAACATTAGCACTCTTGAGGGAGAGCAAACAAATTAGGTTTGATATATAAAAATAAATATTGAATTGAAAATTAAATTGCAATAAAATTAGCTGAAAATATACAATTATTATACACAGTATCTTATCACAGTCAAGCAGGTTTCAAAAACATAAAAATATGTTCTTGACATTGCCACTCCATAAATAATTTAAATAAATAAAAACTCTTAAAGTCTACAACTCATTCTCATCACTTGTTGGTTCAGTGTGATAAACATTTCCTCAAGGCCAGGTCTATCCACAGAAGCACTAACAGGGATCGGAGAAAGCGTGTGTGAACTCAAGTGATGGAGGATTGTCTCCATATTTAAAAGAGCTCTTTTGTCAGGCACTCGGCACAGCAGGACAGAAGGCAAGCAACAAGCAGCCCGCCTGCGAGCAGACAATACAGTGGCACAGCTCTGGCTGGGAGGGGGAGGGAAGGAGAAGGATTTTTTTGGGAAAAACTGGGGGCAGAGTATCCCATCCAGCCGCCCGCTCGCACCCTCCTCCTGCCTATTCTGGAAACAAAAGACAATGTAACTTGAACTTGAATATCTGTGTTTCACTGTGAATGGGGGGCCCCACTTAACTACAACCCTCATAAAGCCGTCCCTTTCGGAAATAAGTATGCAAGAAATATGATGGATGAGAAAACACAATCAATAACAAGACAAGGATGATGGCAGTCTGACATTAATATTCTGTACACAAAGTCAGTGTAGTTCTTCTTTTTGAAGAGCTGTATGTAGAAAAACACAATTCTTTTCATGCAGAAAACAGACACATTTATTTCACAACAGTTTATTTACATTCACTTGCACATTTATTGTTTTGACTTTTTTTATTGTTTTATATGTTTCTGGAAAACCATAAGGCAATAGGGCTATGATATAGGGCTATACAAATAAAATTGAGTTCTTTGGTGCAACAAACTGTGGCTCTGAGTTTGAATCTTGATAAAAGTGGCCTCCATGAGAGATTTACAGTCATTTAGTCTGAGGTCAAACCAGGAACAGTTTTTGTCATTTCTCCCTCGCCCTCCACTCTCGTGCCCTTGTCCCAGCTGTGTGCGTCTGCCAGATAAGGGGCATCACCAGGGCGTGTCGTGGGTGTTGTTGTGAAACTGCTGGCACGGGGACACATGTGCACGACTCAGCACTTTATCATCGCCAAAGTGACCTGACGGGGTCACACAGGGAGGGTACAGTTTTTTTGCGTCACCCGAACGTAAACCTGCTGCGCTGCTTTGTGCATGTGACTGGTGTTGTTACATGTGTGTGCTTTTGTTTTATGTGCACAGGACATCTGCTGCATCTGCCCGCTGAGCCGTACACATGTAGACACACACATATACACATACATACACAAACACACACATACTGTACACACACAGAGAAAGTGAGCAGCAGTCAGACTGCTGTGCCGTTGTCCAACAATTTGTGTCCTCTTGTGTCTCAACAATCTGGGTGTTCAATAGTCTAGTACCCTGAAACAGAAAATCAATCAAATCACAGTGAGTCAGTAGCATTTGATTTTACCATGGGAAACTGAAGCATTGAGATTAGACATATGCAGTAATTTCTAAACTAAGAAACCCCTTAAAAAAATTCTCAACCAGGCCTTGACACCAACTTTTTGTCTTACTGTCCAGAGTGGCTAGTATTCTTCAAAAGTTACAAGCCACCTAAGGTTTTTAGCAGTCTCAACTTAAAAAGATTAGGTTTTATAGTTGTATATTTTTGCTTTTCAATGTGTTTTATATGTTTTAAGCGAGACTGAAATAACAGCTAATTATCTGTTCCCTTTATGAGTCACTGTAGGTTCTAAATTGGTTATCCATTTTAAAGCAAAGTGACAGTGAATGTGTTATTAGCCAAATCTACCTGCATTTGGCGAGTTGGCTGGCGCTAATGTTAATATAAGCTAAGATACAGCATGGTCAATTTCTATCTTTTCGCAAGACTAACATTGAGAGACAGTCACTCATGTCATGTGTAGGCTAACTAACGGTCCTCCCTTTAATTTGTCTACCCATAACATGCAGACTCAACACATAAGGTAAACTTAGGCTACACTTTATTGTCCTCTTCTGGGAATTTGACTTCTGCATTTGACCCATCCCTCAGTGCTGCTGGGGCATCCTGTCGAGAGCAGAGGTTGACTGCCGTGCATGCAGCGCCAGGGGACCCATCTCCATATCTTGAGCCATGCAGGATCTTGGTCAGAATGTACCTATATTGAGGAGTATTATTGATCGTTCTTAGTGACATTAGTTGTAGCAAATCTTTGTTCAAGAAATAACAAAATTAACCATCTCATCCTCCTCTGCCCCATCACCAATCACTCAGATGTTTTATCACTATTTAGTACCTTCATTTGTCTGCATCAAGAATCTTATCAATTCTTTCATAATTGTCATTGTCATCAAAAGGCTGTGCACTAAAATCATAAGCATGACTTTGAGTGGGCTTTCTGAAACATTATTTGAGCCTTGACAACTTGAAAAATCAAATTGAAAAAGCAGAAAGACAAAATTATGCAAACAATATGTGGAACCATGTCTCTCTCGCCATCTATTTGTCTATTTATCATATGCTCCGACGTTTTCTTGACACAAAGGAAGACATCGAAAACACTCCTGACAGCAGCGATGTAGTGTGCGGACTGTATCACACTGCCTGTTTGTGTGTGTGTGTATCTGAGTGTGTGTATCTGTGGATGTGTGTGTGTGTGTACCATTGTGTGCTACAGTGTGTCTTCTCTCACCCTGCAATGCCAGCCTCTTCGCTCCCTCCCAGCTCTGGCCAGGCACGACCCATCTGTCACATTCCTGTTTCCATCCCGTCTTATCTACCCCCCAGTCCCTGTCCATCGCATCCTCCTGTTTGTCCGATCCAACTTGCACCGTTTTCGGAAAACTTCTTTATCGCCCGTCATTAAAAAGGGGAACATGTGGCCTCTCCAGCTTGGGTAATAATAATAATAGTCACAATCAAAAAGACAAAACTGTTGAGCCCCCAAAACCTTTTTCCATAGCATCCCAGGACCCTGCAGGCCCATGTAGAGCCCTTAGGCCCGGTGTAACTGCTTCATGCTGAACCAAAGTGGTCCAATCTGGGCCACGGAGACAGGGGTCCAGCCTAGGGAACTGGCACTGGCCCCTCTATGTGTGTATGTGTGTGTAAATGTGTGTGTGAGTGGGGTAGCATCAGGGGTGTAGCCTGGGGTGTACTGGCATGACTGTGCATTGGATTATTGAAGGCAGCTTGGGACCATCTGTATGGTGCTGTGAAGGGAGTAGAAGAAAAAAAGAAGCGATGGAGAAAATGAGAGTGGTCATTGTAAAATAAACATGTTGTGTTAAAACCAAGGTGACAGTAGACAGCAAATTATGGAAAAAAATAGATGTAAATTATTTGGACATGCTAAGTTAAAGTGACAGGTGTTTGGTGTAGTAGGATTGTGTCTGATCTATACTTTGATTTTATGAAATAACCTACCACTTTAATTAAATCTCACCAAAATCGTTTTATTATACTTTAATTAAGTAATTCTTTTGTTAGTTTCAAGGTGGAATTTGAAAGTCGTGGTCATGGTTTTTTATTATTATTATTAAAGCAAGGCAAACTTGTAATAATAATTGACATATTTGATCTTTTATTTATTTTTTGGTTTTGTTTCATATCTGCAATGTCTTCTTTTATTACTAGTTATTGTTGTCATTTGTGATTGTACTTTTGATTTACACAGTGATTTAAAGTTTGTCTATTCACAAAAGCCTAATAAAAAACGAATGCGGTTGAGAAATACAGAAAGTTTGAATGTGGTTACCATTAATGTGAGAAAACACATGATTACAAGAAGCACATTCTTGTCAACTAAATTATTCATTTGGGATTTGTTACTAGCTTCAGGCAGAGTTTAACTGCAGTAGTGTCAGTGGGAAAGTACCACACAAAGCATTATGTGAATAGGACTACTGGAGTAAAAGCTTATTATTGAATGAAACTATGGAAAAACATATATGTGTCTATACGCAGAGCTCAATAGTCAAGTCTAATACAAACAAATAAAATAACCACTATATCTGATACAACTAGACATTACAGGTGGTTCACATGATTTCAGGAGCATTTGAGGCTAGATTTTCATCAACAACAAATCAATAAATAAAAAATAGCACTTAAGAAATATACTGTCAAAAACTACATGCAAAACACTGTTTCCAGATACACTACACAGTAGATAGACTCTTATAGGAAATGGGCAATACATTGATCAAGAATAGCAGAGTGTGACTTTCCGCAAACTGTCACAAGCCGGATTTTAGCTCACGGCCCTGGGGCGAGCATTGCAAGCTCTGAATATTGGCCGCATGCTCTACCGACTGAGTTAAACCCACAGACTGGCAATACATCAATTAAATCAGATTGTATTATGAAAAGTGAGCAGCGGCTCTGTGGTTTTGCAGATGTCCTATACCTGGAGAGTTGGTGGTTCGAATCCCTGTGAAAATCTGTGTATACAGTTGTTATATCGTTGGGCAAGACATTTTATTCATTTGCCTTTGAATATGGTGGTTTGGTAGTGGTTGGAGAGAGGCACAACTGTAAATTGCGATTGAGTGTCCAGAGAAGAGCTACATATATAACAATGATGCATTATTATTAATATTACTAGAGCTGTTGCAATGCCCATTCAGCAAGTTATTCTCATCATCAAAAGCTCTGATAATGCACTGTAAGCCTTTTGAAGGAACTGTGCAGAGAAACAGAAATGTCTCCAGCAGCTGTGTGGACCTCCAGAAGGCCCTTAGAAAGAGCAGACAGCCTGGCAGGCAGCTGTGGCAGTAACTCACTAAACCTGTGTGCTTTACATATATACACACACACAACACACACACACACACACACATACAACTACACAACACTACACAAGCTGTTGTTGCTTAACGACTGGGCTGCTCCGGAGCACATCTGCACTCTGCATTATCATTAGCTCTCCGCCGCATCCCCAGGACTGCTGACAAAGTGAACAATACCGACAATCACCCCCATCAGCTGTGGCCATATGGGCGCCATCCATAGCAGTAGCAGTACCGTAGCCCTCGCCTGGACCCGAAGAGGCGGTGTGGAGTTGGTGCTGGGGTGAGGAGGGGGGCAATTGTACCAGCATCTGTTTGGCACTCTTTGCTCACTCGGCCATTTCTGAAGATAAAGCTGGGGATGAACTTTTTCTGCTGTTATCACAACAATCCTCTTACCCTCCCTTTTCATTTGTCACCACTCCCCTCTCTGGTTGCCCCTCACTTAATGCATTGCCAGGTAGTGCTCTTGTGTCAGTTGTGACTTGTAATTGCCACCACCTTAATCCCCTGTCCTAATGGGCCGGGAGTGTGTGTTTGTGAGCCCAGATGGCACAACAAGGTGTGCTCCACCAGTCTACTGCTATAGATCCCCAAATCTGTGCCTTCCCCGCGCCCCTCTTTATCGCTCGCTCCCTCCTGGACTTTGAACCCAGCTGGCAGAGGTGTTTTTTCCCGGATCAGCAGCAGAATCCTTCACTGCTGTTCTAATTACCTTTCAACTCCAAAACACCACGACTGTATTTCATTCTTTTAAATCTTTCTCAAAGTTTTCTCGCCCTGTGATGGATCAGAGAAGGGAGCTTCAGTCTCAGCTCTGAATTGGCACAGGAACCTTTAGCATGCAGATGTCACCTTGAGATTAGAAGTGAGTTGGTGCATAGTTTGTGTCCTCTTGTGTCTGTGCGAATGGTGATAGTGTGTGTTAACTGCTACTAACTTCAGTCCAAAACCATATCAGCAACACATTATGAGCATCCACTTATGTATGAAGTTACATTGTTGTCTGCCTAAATCCTTAGTCCTACCATATGGTTTACAACGCACATCCTCTCGATCTTCTAACATGTCCACACTCTCCCCAGCCGCTTCCTCCTCTATTGTCAGCAGTCTTCTGTTCATGATTATGTTCACTTCTCTCTGGTCTGGTGACACATCTGTTTATTGCTTGCATAGCTCCAGCAAATCATGGATACATTTATCAACACTGGCCTGAAAAAAAGGTTTAGCTAGATTTTTGTGAAATGATCACAGTATCACAAAGTTTGTAGTCAACTGAACCACCTTAAATAACATTTACTACTCAGCCTTGGATTATGTGGAAAGGTAAGATTTATTTTTCAAGCTTACTTCATAAAAAGGTCATATTCTGAGAGGAATTGTTCTTAACACCTTTGTTCATTCATACTTTCTTTACATGAAAAAAAAATTCTGTATGCTGTTTATTAATTTACTATTATGATTATTGTGATTAATATTATTATCATTACTATTACTGCTTTGTTCTTTCTTTTATAACTAAGTAAGTGTTTTGAATAAATGCACAAATTACTTTCATAGTCATTAGCCCACATGTACCCTAACTCAGCCCAATGTACAGTTATTCCAGTCTAAAGGCCTGTAAAGCCTGTTGACAGAGGTTATCAGTTACTTGAAGGTGCCATGAAGTCACATGTGTCTGACGCTCCAATTGCTGTCAGCTGTCAGCTGCTGCACTGTTTCCCAGTTGCCAACCCTCTTCACTCTGAGGGCCACACATCAGTCATGGGACATGTTCTCCTCTGTTGTTGGATGTGTCACTTTTATGTCCCATTCCAGTCAAGCAAAAACATCAATACAGGTCCTCGGGCAAAAGCAGGGGTGGGAGATAAGTAAAAAAAAAATACAATATTAAGACAAAACATTAATTTTGTTTATGATTTTAGTTGATTTTGTATCTTTTGTCTTACACTGAAGACTAATGCTATCAGTGTCTTAATGAAACCTTTTTCACTACAAATTCAGTGTACATCCAATCAAATTTTCATAATACTTAATGCTGTTCATTTTTCTTCTTCTATTAATATGAACACTCACATTGTTACACAAAAAATGATGGGAAAACCAGAGTATAAATGAATGCACTGTATCATTCACCCCTCCCCACTCGTCCCAAACCGAACAAGCGCCTCCTGGGCAAATATTTAAAGTCAAAACAGGCCAGGCCCATAAAAAGCTGGTGGTGGTGGTTAGTGGTGTGGCTACATCTGTCAAAGGGGAGGGCGGGGGGTGTCTGACCGCAGCTGCCGAAACGAGTCTGGACACCTCTGACGCCAACACCTGTCCCACATGGAGACACGCGTCCAGCAAATGTCCATCCTAAAACACTCACTGCAAAAAGAGATATATAGTTTGGTTAAAATCATTTGGTATTCAGAATAATTCTTGATTTATGTTGTTTTGGATAATTAGATTTATTTACTTATTACAAATATATATTAATTAATTATTGTTTATTATAAATATATATTTTTTTTACTTCAAGATATAATAACTACTAATAACATATTAAGATTTTTATTTTTTTCAAGTG
>JAVQKG010348615.1:0-12151 GCA_036025885.1 Hypseleotris bucephala | reverse complement strand
TAATTACTTACTTAATATTTATCGCAGATGTACCCAATTTTAATCACTTCTTTGTTGGATATGTCCTGACCTTCCCTGAAAGTTTCATCCAAATCCGTGCAGTAGTTTTTGCGTAATCTTGATCACAGACACGCACACACACACGCCAACGGAGGCGATCACATAACCTCCTGGCGTCAGTAATTATCACTCAATTCACTTTGTGACTTTTTCATTACGGATGAGATAATTAAGTGGTTCAGAAGTTTTAGATCATTTTCAGCTGTAGTAAGCATTACATAATTAAGAAAAGCAAAGAGGACTACAACAATAAAAAATAGCATCACTATATGAATCTAGCAGAAATCAGTTTGCTTCTGGGATTTGGTGAGGCCTTTCTGTGGAGTTTGCATGTTCTCTTGGTGTCCGAGTGGGTTTCACAATTAGCGCAACAGCTTTCACTATCAACCCAAACATGCACAACAGGCTAATAATCCACCAGCTAATCCTGACCACTACGCTAGCTCAAATTCTGCCCATTGTTCCTGACAGGCTCCTCCTAACAGAAAGAAAGTCTACCTAAATTCTAAAGTGAATAAAGACCTAATTAATGCTTCTTTGATCTGCTACAATAAAAACACTTAATATGACCACATCTCAGACACTAGCTTGTTCCTCATCTGTAAAGTCCTCCTGCCCATTAGTTTCTATTATAATTGAACCCTGCTTTATTCATTCTTCCCTCGTCTCTCACTGCCTCTGCTCTGTCATCGCAGTCATTGTTTCTGTCACTCAGACTCTCCTCACTATTCTGTTTCATCCTCCTCCTCAACTGCCTCCTCTTCACTCAGGGTTACTTACTGTACTGTAGTCTGTTACTGTAATTTTCTTTTTTATATAAACTGGTGAATTTTAAAATCACCAGAGCTGTGGAGAAATGCAACATTTATTTATATTTATTTATCGTCTTGTGGCCATGTTGGTTATCACTCTGTTAAATGAAAGGTTTAGGTTATAGTTGTATTTTGGATTAGGGGTGTATAGTGTATAATGTAGGCCTATATGTAGATGTGTGGAGTATTTATTGCTGAGCTCAACATTCATTTGTACTATAACATTATCACATTATTAGTAGGATTTTTAAATTTTTTAAAGTATAATGTTGGACATTGGATTGTCTATAGATTGAACCTGAAGACACTGATAGTAGAAGTCTTCTGTGTAAGATTAAAATGGTTATCTTATCTTGAAAATAACTGTAGGCCTATATTATAGCATATTTTTACCATGTTTCCAAAACATGGACACCCTCCACTGAGTTTAGTTGACAGTCCAAGGTCAATATAGTGCAGACAGTGAACATAATAGACAGTGCATCTGGTCTATGATGTATTGTAACTTTGACCCAGGGGCGCTCACGTGACCTGTGCGACCCGAGAGCAGCTAGTCTGTCTGTCTGATTTATGTAAGTCTAAATCAATAACAACCTAAATTTGCTGTAAACATTGCTGAGACATGCTCCATATTTCAGTATACCACATTAACACACATGTAAAATGAAAAAGTTGGGCTTAAATGCAGCAATCCCAATTATAAAATCTATAAACGAATATGAGAAGGTAAAACTAACTCTACAATTAATGGCAAAATAATAAATGATCCCACATAGAGTACATGTAATAGGAAGTACAAACACTCATTATGCTCGAATGTGATGGCAGTGAGCTGTGGCCTGTTGAACTTTGCTGCCCTCTGGTGGTAGAAATAAGTTATTACAATTATATTAAAAAAACACAATGGCACGATTTTCTATATTTAGACCCGCTTTAAAGGAAATAGGTCAAAACGCTTATGAAGTGTTAACATAAACAAATGGTGTTTATTGTAGCAGTGTAGTAGCAGTGCACAGGCTTTGTGTAACAAAGGTGACTACTCTAGTGTTACAAACATCTAATCTCAACCGATTCTCTCCATATAAAATGATTCTCAAACACAATTGAACTGCCTACTACTTAATTCAACCTGAAAAACATTAGCATTCAAAAGCTAATGTACTTCCTGCCTGGCTCGCAGGTCTATTTTTGAGATTACATGCAAAACTGGCAAGCAACCAAAGTATGACTGAGGATTGGATGAGAAATTGACTTCCAGAAGAACTGCAGTGCACAAATGTACAACAAATGATTTAGTCCTGTCAAAGTGATGTCTGACCAAGAAGCTGTGGAGCATTGCAGTACATTTTATTTGTGAGATTGATGATGCTGGTGCTTTTAGTTCTTTAGTTGTGTGGATAATTAAATGTCCAACCAATAGACGACATATAAATCTTCATATACAAACTCTGTCCTGACCGGAAGTCTCTCAGTCTCTAATGTAACTGGATTCTTTTACCGGCAAAATCAATATCACAAGAACAATCGCATCAATCAAATACAAAAATGTACAATGGCAACTCATGTGAAAGTTATTTAATGTCAAAAAGGAATTATACACTTTTGAAAAATGACCTGCTTTTGTCAAGGTAATAGCAATCATCATTTTTAGAGATGAGGTAATCTAGTGGTTTAAAGATGAATATGTGTCAAAGCAAAAAGTACAAAACAGACTTCAAATAAATCTTGTTTGTTTTCATTTTTGTTTTAATGTACATGTGTCAGAATATATTCAGTCAGAAACTTCCCTCTCTGGTGACAAACCTTTATCCATCTAGCTGCTACTGTAATATCTTGACCATGTAGCACAAAAGATGCTTTCACTGCAAGAATTGTTATTTTTACACTCTACTGACAACATAAAATAACTATTAGCATGGCAATGTATACCGCTAAGCTACATCCCTAACCCATTTAAGCAACGGTTATTTCAAGAGCACCATGTCTTCTTCAGCCAGTGTCCCTCGTTTGCATTAGATAAAAATGACTGTCATAGTTACATAACACAAATGTGCTCTCTTTGGTGACACTGATGACATGTAACCACACGTCTAACAATAAACAGAGGCCTATTAGACACAACGGCACTGCCATTAACGCTGCAGAAATGACACTGACCCCATTTATCTTCATCTAGTATTCATCATCACAGACTGTTCTTTCACTATTGCTGTATGTAAAGCACCACAGACCAAAAGATCGAATCAAAACACACACCCTATCACCAGTGTACTACAAACGACTGAGGTTTTCTACGTGCTGAAGGCAAAAGGAACGATAAAGAGAAATATAATTACTGTTTCCAACAAATTCCAAAAGAAGCAAGCACTCAACGCTGGTGAAAGCTGTCAGATGAAGTGGGTCAGGCTGAACGGAGGAGCCTGAACTGGGGAGGACCCATGGGGGGCTTTTATTATGAATCACTCTGACGTGTTAAAAAAAGGCTCAGCTGGACCACCCCAATGTTCAGTGAAGCTTTGGGTTGAAATATTAACTTTTTATAGGCTTCCAGGAGACTGAATTAGGATGACTGTAGGAAGAATGACAACTGCTGATTCAGAACTGTATATTACAATAGAATGTCAATACAGTCAATTGTACAGTATAGTCAGTTTCAGATAATATTTCAGAATGAAAATGAATAATGTTACCCTATAGTTAAACTCATATACAGATCCTTTGACTGTGCCAATATAGAAAATGAATAGAAAATGTACCTTACCCTGTGTGGGCTTGGAGGTGCATGGGTGGTCCTGTCTTATAAGCACTATATAACAATACTGTATGTCTAACAAAATATAAAGTGTTCCCATGCCACTACGGTGCTGTAAATGGGACATGGTAGAAATGACACGTTATAATAGGCCTGATTCTCACCTCAGCACCATGGGACAGGCTCCTTTTCCTGAAATCCGGGGAGGGCTCGGCTGAGTGCAGCGGGGTCAGGCCTCCGTTCTTCAGATGCTCCCCTGACGGAGACTTTGGTACAGTCCACACAGGAACACCATCTGTTGATAAGACAAGGCAACGTCAAAGCATAACACTCAACCAATTTATGGTCTGAAATGCATAAATGATGCTCTATGAATACATTCATTTATGCATTGATGCTGAAAGTAGGCTTCAGGATGGAAATACAAAGAGAGGAAGACAGACAACAGCTCATATCATTCTGCATTTGGACGTTTCTTATTAAGCCTTTCAAAAAAGGCATATCGGATTGACAGGCTAGACAGCAGGAAATTGCCTGTGTGCTGTGTGCTCACTGCTCAGTCAGTCCCCGTTGTGTTACGAAGCAAAGGTCGACCAGTTTCAGGCACGACTGATGCTTGGTTTTGACATAATGGTCGGGAAGGCAATTTCTGTGGTAGTTTGTTATGGGCTGACATTTTTTTTAAGTTTGTCAAGATATAGATGGAATGGTGAAAAGAAAGTGGAAAATCGTTTTTACTGACTCAAAACGATCTATGTATGCGCTTTTGCACTTTTCAGAATAAAACACATTTTCTCAAAAGTGCCTGCAACATTCAACCCTTGGTTTTGCAATTTGAGTCAGCCATGGCATATAACAATTACACTTTTTTTTCCAAAATCGCATTTTCTAAAAAGCCTTAACCAATCCACTGAAAAAGCCTCCCGCTTATATTGACTACAGTACAGTATCTCATTTCAAAGTAATATTAGGGGAGCAAAGGGTAACTGATGTCCAATCTCAGCTTTCAAATTGGGTTATAGTTTACTGCCCCGAACAGCCCTTTTTTGTGATAGCCATTAGTGTGAGTGCGCTGACAAGAGCCAGACTGCTGCTGAGCCTAAGGCAAGCCTGCTCTCGTCAAAAACCACTGAAATCACCCTCCGGCCAAGTCTGTGCTTTGGTCAGCTGGCAGTTTGATTGACAGGGGCCTAAAGAGTGTTAGCAAGACCGCTCCAATGCAAACAGGCTAGTCTACAGTGATGGACGGCTGCTCTGTCCAAAGGCATAGAGGCGATAGAATGAAAACTGAAGGGAGCTTTGAAGTGTAATACCAAGACATTTCCAGAGATCATGGGTTCAAGTGAGTCCTTTTCTTGGTTTTCAACTTGAGTTTGAGGAAAGATTTTTTTTTCTATCTGTGAACTTTTTTCACAATGTCACAGTGGAGCGCCAGAAGTAGAGATAATGCTCAGATGAGAGGAGGATGTCAGCGCCATTGGACAGAGGCATGCAAGTGAAAAGGCTTGTGCAGAAATGTACCAGTGGATAAATAAACATGCAGTAGATGTCTCCAATGGCTGGACCTTCCATTTCTGGGCTGTGACATCGTTTTAGTGTTATTTTCCGACTCACCATAGAGATAATATTCTAACAGCTTCTGCAAGTTTCAGTTTTTGCAGTTTTAAAAAAAGAAGCTGGTTTTGACTACTGTGATGAAAAAAATCCTACTGGACAAAATAATGACTTAGTAAAAGGTTTTAAATGAGCCTGTTTAGTTGTGATTAGGAATGGGATGTGGTTCACTTGGCCATGCTATTCAAAATATACTGGATCAGAGTTAAATGTGATGTAAAGAGGAGTGAGAATAAGGTCTGACCAAAATTGCATCTATTAAATATATTTTTATATTAATATTTCAAACATTGCCACATCTTTTTAACTAAACTTTACTGGCTGAGCATGTGATACCATCTGATCATAAGCATCATCCCATGCCTGGTAACATTTATTTGTAAGTTTGTCCCATTTCCATCACAGTAGTGGAAGTCAGCTTTAGAGGGAGGGAACCATTTATCAGGATTGTGTCAAAATGCATTCCTTTACTAATTTTATTTCTGTAAAGGAGAAGGCTCTCAAAATCATAGTCAACCCGAGCAAAAAAGATCCTTTGTGCTGATATTTTACTGTCTGCTTTGTGACTGGTAGGTTGTTGACTGTTGTCTGTTTTAAGTTTTTTAATAGGCCAAACGTGCCACACAAACTCAACTCCAAACCTCATGCTTGGCCCACTTTGTAAAGATATCTCATCCATGCTTTTCTTCTGTAACTAAACTGTTCAACCAACCAGCCACAGTTCCTTTTATCAGCTGGACCAGACCAGATGCTGCTCATGCCATACCGCCTAAGGCCCTAAGAAAGCACTCCTCACTGAGGCGTGGGGGGTACATGCCGGAGGTGGGCAGCAGATGGGCCCCCTAAGGTTTTATCAGCCAAACGATGGAAGGAGAGAGGTTTGTACTTGCAGCCGGGACGTCCCACTCCACACCAGCCCCTGTCTGAGGAGCAGCTACAGGGCAGGGTGACTGTGGGCGCAAACAGAAGACCAACACACTGTGAGGACTGGTATATCTGCTGGGCCAATGAACTAGTTATGTTGTTATTATGACTATTCAACTATTGTGGCTAAATGTTGCATCAGTGTAATGAACTAGCTTAGGTCAGTTTGCATTCACAGCAGCAAATTATTGGATAGATAGTAGGCATAAGAACGATATAAGCGATTAATAAGATTACTATAAAATAATCCAAGAAAGGACCACATTAGTTCCTATATGAACAGTCACGCTTACATGTACACATTATTGTCTGTATTTTGCTATTGCTGCATCGTACTTGTCCATGTGAAAAATTGAGGTAATATTACATGCTAAAACTGCATTGAAAACAGAAATATAAAAACTGTTCATTCGTTTCGCTCAGTGTAAAAAATCATTTCCTAACAGCTGCACTATCTGACAGATTTTCCCCCAAAACTAACACTAATTAAAAGTTCAAGGATATACACTGCTGTGAACCCAAACTACCATTCTCCCATCCTAAGAAATGATCTGTTATAGTCTTCTACTCCCATATTAATCATAAATGTTAGCAACAGTGTATAATGTATGGTAATGATCCACCGTCCTAAATGTCTGCCTATCTAAGTGTCTATTTTTATGCCCATAGAAGCACCTCAGGCTGCAGAAGTTTCAAATCCAGACTTTATTGGGTCCATAATGATCTGGCACAAAGAGGGTTAACAGAGGTCTGACATTTAGGCACCAGTGAAGCTCCTTTGGCAAAGACTTAGTCCTTTAGAGGAGATTTTGAAGAGTGCATAGTAGTTTTACGATTAAGAGTTCACACATACTATAAGCTCTGATTGTTGACATGCATGAACAGTCTGAAATGTTTCTATGGAGTTTGTAAACAACATTTTCACAACACACGACACATCCATGCTACATTTGGCACTGCTACTTGATTTCAATGCATTTACATACATTGAACAATTATGAGTGAGAAATGGCATAAAAGACACTGGAAAAAACAACACGACAGACAAAATGAAGAAGACAAACACACACAAATGCAACATTCAACAACATTTACTACAGATATTAAAGTTCATGGTGGCCATCAGGCAGGGGCACGAGCCACAGTCCAGTTGCCCCAGCTGGCTTTTACCACTGGGGCAGGGCTCAGAACAAGGGGACGGGGGTGAGAGGAGGAATGGATGGGCAGAGGGATCCAGTAGTAGGGGGCCCGAGGCGGACTCACCAGAGGGGGCGTTGTGGCTGCGCTGGGACGCCTGAGACAGGGGTGGAGGGCCGTGGTTCTGGGTGTGCTGGAGGATGTTGAGGCACTCGCCCAAGCAGCTCAAGGTGGCAGCTGATGTGGCTTTGAGCAGCAGCAGGTCCTGGTCCAGACAGGACAGAGGGCCTTTAGTGGGCAGGGAGTCAATGGACTGGACTAAGCTCTTCTGCTGGCCTTCTGCTTGAGACATCACCTGCAAATAACAGTGGGAAAAGATTAGGTTACACTGCAAAATCTTTCAGCCTTACTACCTTTTTTGGAAGATTGTTAATCAAAGACAACTTCTGTGACCCAACATAGAAGTGATAAATACAAACTATCACTTGTGTCAAATATAATAAAATATCCTAAAATAAACCTCTACATATTCATGTTTATGCTCATTTATAGACATGCCATAATAGGCTATATCTCTCGGCTGGTCTGAGAACACCTGGTACATTGTATGGGGGTAGGCAACATTGAGAATCTCTGCTTACATGACTATAAACAATGCAACATTGATATTTAGATCATATTTCTATACTCACATTCAACCTCATAAACTATTTATGGTATGGTATAAGTTTGTCTACAATACACATGTATGTGTTATGGGGTTTGGTAAATTAGAGATAAGCACATTTAGGTTAGTTCAAGTTAAATTGGTTCAAACCAAGTAGGCAAAATAATACTGTCTAAAATATTTGCTGTGTTCAACTGACCATCTTAACAATGTATACGCAATCCCAACAAACTATAAACAGACAAAGAAACTCAGTAACTATAAAAAATCTTTAATAATCCCAGACAGTTTCATTGTTATCTTCTGTGTGGAAGGTGATACAAGCATCACATCTACGGCCAACAAATCAATCTTGACAACAGACAACACGGGATACTTCTGACCATCTGCTTCAAGAAAAGTGAGCCAACATAACAAGCACACAACTCGCAATGCAACAACTTCTCTTGACAATACCAAGAAGTGGCATCAGTAATTACTTCAATGTGACTCAGCCAACCCAAATGTAAAAGGACACAGGTAATAAGCTCCTCCAGAAACGAATGAATCTGAGTTGTTTATCAGACTGGAAATGTTGTATTCATTAATAATGTATAACTAAGCACAGCTGGCTTTTTGCATCAGTGCACCCAGGCCTCATCCGTCACTCAAAGTTGATGGCCCTTCACTATAACAACTCGCACAGGAAGATATTAATGCAGTGCACGTTTTGGTTCCTCACTTATTTCTTAATAGACTCCAAGTGTTTAGCATCCTGATAGTACCACCACTGTACCCTTCAAATAACCTGCACTGTCTTACTGCACACATTTAACACATTATTTTATCAAAGCGGGTGTTTGAGCTTCCCATTAAAATCCATCTTAGGGCCAATATGCATCTTAACTAGACTTTTAGTGGGGATGTGTTTCAGGGTTATATAAGGATACCTAGGACTTTTTGCCCATACATTTATAGTTTTGTTTATTAAGATTTCTTTGCTTTTTTCAATCCTCTTAGTCTTGTGTTAGTCTTGAAAACAATAATAGCTTCGATTTTTGTAGTACATACTACTCAGTCACACGCTGATGGTGGTAAGCTACCTCTTTACTACCCACATGCAAATGCACTATAACATTACATTCACCATAAAATTTGATACAACTTTGACACAAAAAATATTCTGCTATAAAATTCCGAATAGTAAAAAAAAAACAGCTATGTGGAAATGTTAATGACATTATTGCTTCTATCATCATCATCATGCATTCGTGCCACACATTTATATCTATTTATAGGTGGTCTATATGAAGCGTGTAGGTGAAATGGCACAGAAAATTGCGAATGGTAGCTCCAGTCAGTGGGCTCACAGATCACACACAGAGCACAGAGCAGCCGTTTCCAGAAATAGCCCCAACCCCATTGCTCTTGCTGTGTAACCACTGCACACGAAGGCCAGTCTGATGAGCTGATGTGGGCCAGCTGTGACAAACATATAGATACAGCACATATAGATGGGACACACGCAGTTATGGCACTGTGTAGCACAAAGAAACACCATCCTGCTACTCACAGAAATCAGTGGAGCCAGCTATTATTATGATGATCACTTCCTTTAGCAATATGGGAAATGGTGGGGCTGACACAAAGCAAATCAGAATACATTATAGTCACTGAAAAGGCTGTTTGAAAAGGTCAGGTTTTTTAGTGTGATTTTAAGTTACAAAAAAGTAGGGTTGATAACGAAAAGTCATTTGTTTTCCATTTTACAAAATTATCATCTCTTTAAGATGATGAAGACCATGCTATATTAAAGAAAAACTAACAAGCACTTTTTTAGTATTAGTTAACATATTCTAATTAATATACCAAATAAAACATCACTGTGCAAAAGATCCAAAGGTAATCTCCTCTAGAGCATTTTTAAGGACACAGCTGTTCATGTGAACCAATGAAACACACTTTAAAGACTCTAACGGGACCCTTCTGTTTGAGCGAATCACTGAATGTAGCAAAAGATGGGACCATAGCAACCGGACTATAATGACAATACTTAAGAGGACTCATGTCTCTCAACCTGTCTGGCAATCTTTAGAAAAAATGTACTAGGTGAAAGTGTTTAATGTAGGCATTACTTTTTTATGGCCTCTATGACCTAGGGAAATGGAAAAATAGTGCTTTGATGGCTTTTACAAATGTTATTAAGTTAAAAACAAATTTGCCACCAGAAACTGCTTCTAAATCACAACAGCTGTATAAATAACTAAACATAGTGTCCAGATGCTGTCTCTGTATGTATAAAAACTTCACAGCATGTTCAGGTCAGTTCAGTGAGCACCAAAGACTGGTCTGTGGAGACTCACTCAAGAGCAAAGTCTAACTTCTCTCTCTGTATGACACTTTGACTTTGGCAGTCAGTATGTTCCTTGAAAAATATTGATGTGTGATGTAAAAGACTATGAGATTAATTAGGGCTGCACTCCAAAAACAAACCGGAATCACAATATCATGGTCACAATTAGCAAATCGCAATAGCTGCAATCTGCACAAAACAAAATATATGTAAAAATGTACCCCTTTGATTTAACCTCTACAGACATGTTGGAATATTTAACAGTAAATATTTTAGTCTTCTTTCAGGTTTATATTATATTATAGCAGAACAGTGTTTGTTTTGCCTAATGATTCCACCATATGCTTCATATTTACTCCAAGGTTCAGTTGAGGAGACAGGCTCTGCTCTGGAGGTGAGGAATGACTCGTCTCACTCCAATAGTTTGCTGTTCTGTTTCTGTCCTGGAGCCAGCCATTTACACTGGATATTCTTAGCAAAGCAGACAAGCCACAGCATTGACAAAGAAGAAGAGTATAATGACTTGGAGCCAGCTGAGTTTTCAAAAAAATCTTGGATGAAATATTTCTGTTCTCCGACCAAGACACCAAGTCATCGGAATAACAAAATCGGAACAAGTACAAGTGCAGAGAGAGAAAATGCACACTTTTAATACACCGTTTAGGAAATGGCCTGGACACCCTGCAGCTTAGTAATAATAAGTTTGATACACAGTGCTCATGTCTCACTGTGAAGTTTCTATTACATGGCAAGCTGTGCTGCATTGTAGGATAGTATCAAACAACACAACATAGCCCACATTATGCACTAAAAATGAGATTTGAAATGTGTGATGCAATGTCAGAGCTTGAATCTGGATAATACTGCCATTGTGTCCTTAGGCAAGACACCTTCCCCACTTTGCAGAAGCAGCTTACCACCAAACTGCATTTTAACTGAACATAAGTGCTTTAGTCTGAATTATTTGAATACATTCAGTATCTAAAAAGACATCTGCCATCTCCCAAAAAGGTGAATTCGAAAGTATAATAGTTACAGTAATTACTTCACAGTTTTCAAGTCTGCCACATAATCACAACGGCATCCTTTATTTTCTTTCACAAACTAAGCTTCACAAGCGATATCTCACAATTAATCACTGCAAATGAAGTGCCAACAGTTTGTTACGAGGAGACTGGGAAAAACAATCTTCTCCTGAGAGATAAGTGCAGAATGGTGAATAGCTGTTCTGCTGTGGATATGCAGATGTGGGTAGATCAGGACGATGTGGTAACCAAAGCTGACAGGTGCTGGTGACGGAGGTGGGCAGAATTCATGAGGATTTGAACCCAATCAAAAGCTGATAGGACTTTTTGAGTGAAAAGGCTTTTAATTAACTCGGAAAGTGGATGCACCAGGTCGGAGCATTCAAACTTCAGTGGAGAAGTGAAACTATTAAATGTATAAGCTTGGTTTTAAACATCTTACACCTACGATCATATGCTTTGTCACATTTTAAATTATCAACAGCTTAATAAATTTTCTAAACAGAACCACAGTTTTTTGGGATGATGGTAAACAATCCAATGACTTTAAAATGTTGTATAAAAAACTGACTTATTGCAAACTAGTTCACATTTTTTGAAAATATAGTTTTTTTTATTTCTATATAGCCTATTATAAAATCATTTCAATAATAGTATTAGTAAATAAACTATTATAGCAAAAACAGACCAAATAGTAACATTATTTGAAATTAAAGGGGGGGTATTATGTAAAATCGACTTTTTTAAGCTTTATATCATGTTAACATGTCATTCCCTCATTAAAAACACCCCTGGAGTGTTGCTCTGAATAATTCACGCATGTTTTAG
>JAVQKG010348594.1:0-12051 GCA_036025885.1 Hypseleotris bucephala | reverse complement strand
CAATTAATGTGATTGAATGACTTGCATCTTTGTCTCTGACCCACATTTTGCTTCTAGAAGTGCCTCTTGTGTGAGCTATTTTTTGATACAGTGCCTGCAGTATTTTAATGCGCAATAGTTACAAGGAATACAGCAAAGTCAACCTTTTGTTTGTAAGCCTTTATTCACATACCTACTGTTAATCCCAATCTTAGGACACAGTAATGTTCTAAAAAGGCTAGTACGTCACATTTATAATCTCCTTTTACAGATTGAGATAATAATGGATTTCTCTTCCCAAAGCCTGCTTCTTACATGGTTTTAAATGACACTGCAACATTATCCGACTTGAGATATTTGCATGGGCCCAGTTGTAGGCGTCTTAAACTAATAGTGATGAAGAGGAATGTCATTATAATCAACTTAGGCTTTATGAGATAATAGGAGATTAAACAGAGGTATTTATTCATCACATGTTCTGTGCGCACCGTTTCAAATCAGTTATCCAGTCAAAGGGTTTGTGTCTTAGATGCTTCACTGAATCTACACCAAGTACAAAATCTGACGAAATTGGTACAATCTTTGGTGGACAAATCTAGAACTAAACCAGGATTAACAGGATATAAACTGAACTGAAAACAGGTCTAATTACTAAACACTAAAATAGGTCCAAACCAAGACTAACCCAAACCTGAACCAACCTAAACTATGATTAAACCAAGACTAAAACAAACCAATAGCCTGTCTAAACCATGACCAATAAGAAGTCTACAATGCTCTTCTCTTGTCATCTTTGCAGTGCCAGGAGTCTGTGTACCAGCAGTGGTGGCTGTAACATCCAGTTGCCAAACACAACATGGATTTCCAGCCAAAAAGCCAAAACTATTGATGATGACATTCACATTTGATAAGTGGTGTTCCATCTATATACATCATTCAAATTAATCATGTCAGGAGAACCATATCCTAAAATTATGAAACGCTTGTATATTTTATTTAGCCTATTCTGTATATATTTTTGTCTTTCCACCTCTCCTACCTACTGTCTTTGTTATTGCCATTTGTGGGATGGACCTTCTCTGTCTATACAACCAATTGCCTTTCCTCACAGACAGAATTGACCAATCACAAGCCTCCTCTGTGGTCACATGATCCTGTCACGAGACGCGCTCCAATCCTCCGTTTCATGTTGTAAATATTGAAAGGCTGCAGTGTAACGACATGAGCTCATCCCAAACCAGGGCAAGACCAGAAACATGTCGCTGTCTTCAAAAATGTCCAAATTTAGCCTTGATCATGTACTGAAACACTGCATAGTCATTTAAAAGGAATAGTGTTAATAATTGATTCTGGGGTTTTCCTGTGTTCCACTGTGAGAATCATTTATAACACCTCAGGCAGAATTTTAAGATTTTTATAAAATTTTAGTTAATGGAATTTATAGTATTTCCTTGAAAGTTGCAGAGTTCGGAAAATGTATGTGAGATTCCCTTGAGCTAGATTCAAAATGTTATGAATACATGCATTTACTGGCCATTTAATTTGGTAGATCTTGTACCTAATAAAATGGCACCCACGTGTGGTCTTCTGCTGCAGTAGACCTACTAGTTTTGTTGTCTTTTTGTGTTCAAATACTGTATGTGCTACTATAGACATCAATATCTCAAACCAGTGTCACCAGTGTACCATATCTTTTTTATTAGTTGTATATAAAAAACAGCAACAAACGTGCATTTATTTATTGTATTTCTTTATATTATCATTCATGGTCACAGTTCCCAGTAACTATGGGCCTTAGGTGGGGTATATCTTTGACAATAGCCAACAGCAGTTTACTCCTGCACATGTAACAATATAGCATTTTCCCAGTTTTATGGACTATAGATTTCTCTACTTTTTGCTTAGTCTACTTTGAATTTATCTACAGTAGCTCTAAAATCAGAATAAGACATAGCCTATAGTATCATACTCCCTTTCTTTCCTCTGCTGCACATTGACTATAGTATTATGTCATTATCTGCTTAGTGTCATCCTCTTCTTTGCCCTTTTCTTTGTTTCGCGGATGAAGCCAGCTGGTGTTAAGTACAAGTATTCATCTCTCGCACTGTCCCCCAGCTGCTTCTCTATTTCCTCACCTCATCCTCCATACACCCTGCTTCCTACACCCTCACTCTCTCTCCTCCACCTCCCGCTCACTCGCCCTCCTTTCTCTCTCGCTCATATGTCCCGGGTTAGACGTTGCGGTTCAATCTACCCTGTGTATGTCTGGGCTTGTCCTATGAGGGGGATGCCTCAGTGCTCAGGTGGGGCAATAAGACCAGTTTCGTTGGGCTAGGGGCAGCAATAGGTGGACATTATGGCCCCTTATAACCCTGGATCTCCAATTTTTTATGGACCTTCACCAGGAGAACACTGTGGACTATATTACTGCTGAAGAAAGGATTATTATTGTCTTCTACAAATATTTTTGGATTGCACATTTTTTGTAGTTGGAAGAAGACGTCCCTTTCTCAATCAACTCAAACCAGTGAAGCATGTTCTGCCCCAACATGGACCACTGCAATGTTTGGATGAAGGCACCACAATGGAAGGTAGACAAAAGATGCTGAACAAATAAGCCATTTTGGGGGAGGTCTTTGCATCCGTGGACACAAAAAAACATCAAGAAAGCACCATTCATTCTTCCCCCCTTATTGCCACCTGTGAGGATTAATTGAACGGTGGAAGCATGGCGCACGCTGCCTCTCAGTTAAAGAAAAAAGCAGATGAAAACCTCGCCGCAGAGGAGGAGAAAGAACGGGAGAAGAAACGCACCAGGAAACGATCTCGGGAACCCAAGAAAAAGGTTAGGCATATGGGATGGAAACAGGAGGAATGGTGGATGAGATGGAGGCTTAAGGGCTGACACGGCTGGGTTGAAAGAGGGGGGTGGTGATGGGGTAGTCCAGGGATGAAGCACGCCGCGCCAATCCCTGGCTGCTTCTGCTGAGTCCTATTCTTTTGTCCCATACACACACGCTCTCACAGGGGTCCCATTGGGAATACTAAAAAAGGGGGGTGGGAAGACGAAATAGACAGAAAGATAGATGGGATGAGGTGGGACAAGCAGAGAAAGTGTGCCTCTACAAAGGGTATTTTTAGGGATGGTTAGTTTTTAAATGAAGTTGAATGCCTGATGTCTAGATGCTCACTAGGCTAAAAGCTTGTATTGTCAATTTCCCTTTTGTCATAGTTGATAATATAATATGACCCAAAATCAAATCATCAAAAGTATGCGCCCTAGCCACACCTGGAAAATTCTATCCTTACTTGCCCCGCTGCATTACATCTTTCACTATCCTTTTAAACTAAATATTAAATTATATGCCTCTTCACATATTTAAATCCCACTATATTTTTATGATTATAACTTGCCCTATGATTAAATGTTATTGTCATGAAGAAGTGTGTCCCGTGTGTAGATTCCAGCAGTCACACCCTGCAGTTTGTCTTGTTTGTTCCATGTTCTACACAACATGCGTCATCGCGCAAGGACAAAGTTAAGATCTACACTGTGAACGCCAGGCTTCAAAATGACTTACAGTGTTTTGACAGGTAATCATTTGGCAGGACACAAGACAAGTTGAAATCTGAGTCGTGTTTGTTTGTATAGGGTTGTTTGCGCACCTCGATTGTGTTGACTTGAGGTTTTAAGTCATTTGTGTATTTGTGTTGTTTTGGCTGACCCTAGGCTATCATTAGCTTAAGGTTAGCCACCTGTCATACGTAATCAATAGCCGTGACCCTGTTAGTATCAAGGTTAAAAAAAAAAGAGAGAGAGGTGAGTGGCCCGGTCACATTCTGGTATATATCTTGAGATTTTAGCTTCTTTTGTGATTAACCAGGAGCCTAGTCCAATAACTATGGGCCTAAGGCGGTTACACTCTGAAGAATGTCCAGTTTGTAGCAGGGCTAACACAGAGACAAGAGGCGTTTTTACACCATTCTCCAAACGTCTTGTCTTTCTAATTTTAGCATTTGGCCAAACTATTCTATTTTAGATCTCTGTATTTAGAAGGGTAACATAGTTTGACCTTGGCACAACAAAGTAAGAATTTGAGCCTACAATTTACAATTTACCACAGGCAGAGCTTGTATGGTGATGGAAAGCCTGGTCACATTTTTTTAAAATTTTATTTTAGCATTAACTTCAGTACTATGCTTCAATTATTGTGTTTCAGTCATTTTTCAGTATTCTTTATTTTATTTCTGTTGTGGGTGACAGGGCACTGTCTGTCCCATGGGCCTTAAGCCGAACACACTCTGAATAATGGCCAGTTAGTTGCAGGGTTGACACAGAGATGACCACTGACTCTTAACATTCTTTCCCAATTCATTCTAACACATACTATACTTTTTCATGGTTGTGTACCGGGTGGCCTGAAGTATTGCCTCTATTTTATTAGATTTAGCCTATTTGCGTGGACAGAGGTTTGACCTTGGCACAACAGAGTAGGAATCTGAGCCATCTTTGATTTGCGATGCCCATATTAGGCAACAGGTCCGGTGGTGCTGTCATATCGTAGTGTAATTGTAATGCGTGTGTGACATCAGCATTGTAGCGTAATGGAGGGTATCAGCTATCTTGGGCTCACTCAAAGTAAATCTATAACACTGTCTGACAAGGCCCTGTTCTTGGCACCGCGCTCCGAAAAGATACTCTCCTGTTACTTTCACTTGTAGGCACAAGTTTGAGAAAAGGTCAATATAATACCAAATAAACTGGATAAGGTTAGGCAAAAGACACAGTTTAGTTCTGGTTTAGGTTAGTTTAGTCATAATTTAGTCCTGAGTTAGACATGGTTGAGCTGTCATTTACTGTATCCATGGTTTAATCCTTGTTTAGACCTGGTTTAGTTGTGTTTTGTCATGCTTTAGACCACCCTAGTTTAGTATTTGTTTAGTCATGCAGTGGTTTAGTCTTGGTTTAGACCTGGTTTAGTAGTTCTAGTTCTTCTTTCTTTTGTTGTGGTGTAGACCTGGTTTAGCTTTGATTTTGTCCTCATTTAGTCATGCTTTGGACTATTTTAGACTGTTTCGATTTTATATTTCTAAACTCAATACATAGACTTTTCAAGAGATTTGTCTTGTAATTGTATAATGTAGCTTTTGAAAAAAGCGACCCTTAGATTACTTTTATATGAATTAACATTTAAATAATTATATGTAACCTCAATGCTAACATACTGCGAGATTTCTAGTATCACAAGTCTTGACTGACTTTAAACAGATGGTGTAAATTATCTGGACAATATGCTACATGAGATGTCATTGTTTTGTTGTGAACTCGTACATGACACCAGACCTCTTAAACTAATTGGCCCTAGTATACCTCCACTCACTGCTCTGAATTGATTTTATACAATGGCTTCAACAACTTAAACTGAATACTTCAATAATATTAAGTCTGTGCGATCTTTTTCCATTCAAATAACTAATGAAGCTGGACAATACACTGCATGATGTGGCATTGTTCTGTCCCTCCCATGATTACAGACACCTGAAGCTTGTTGGAGGTTTAACCTGCTATGAATATGATTTGGATGAGTTGATATATTACCATATCAGATACAATGTGTGTTTACGGGCGTTGCGGGAAGTTGAACACAAAATACATTACAAGCACCATAGAGACTGAAGCATAAAGCAGCTGCCATTAGGCTAATAGCTACAAGAAGCAAACAAACAGACTATGGAGGATCCTATGCTTTTAAGCCTTGCTGTTGCTATGTTAGGCTAAGTGGGCTGGTCTATTGGTTCTTTGTTTTAGTGTTGGAAAGCGTAGAGTTTTTCTATTTGCCTTTTGTACAGGTGAATAACAGCTTGGTTAATTGGTTAATTGACTAAATTGCTGTTTTGGTGTTTTCTCCCAGCTGGCGTTAAGACTGGCACACTCTGTGAATGGAGATCAATAAATCTCTATTGACAATAGCATTCAATATATCAATTTGGATCTTTGGAGCAATATGTCTGTGGGAGCCAAACAATAGCATTGCCCTATGCCTTACTGTAATAGGAACAGAAATAGCAATGTAACTAATACTATGATGCAACTAGGTACTTCATACTTCATTTGCTTCATGGCAACAACATCCAAAGATGTATACAATGTAAATGTGTGGTGGTACAAAGAAAAGAGTTAGGTCAAAGTAAAGAGCTACTAAGATGATATTGTGTGTGATGTTGGGGCTGCAGGATTTTGAAAAATATCCAATTACGTTTTTTATAACAAATACTGAAATTGTGATTAGATTTGCAACATTGTTTTTAAAACTAAAATTTAGTTTACAGCAAAATTAAACTTTTGTGGAAGTAAGACCTTAAAAGAAAACTCAAACACAAGAACCATATGCCTCCCACAAGAGGTTAGACCAACAAAGTAAGCAAATAATAGAGCTCCAATACAGTTAGTCAGGTATCTGAAAAATATTTTTGTAGCTCATTATTTTTGTTGGCTTAACTGTTGTTAAATTGTAAATCACTTTAAGCTGCTTTTTAAATTATTCCTTGTGTTGTAAATGTTGTAAATGCAAAGGAACTAAATGAAGCAAGGATGTAGTTAAGATCATCGTTTGCACCATTTAATTGGAGGTGTCATAAGTGGGTCTGATTGCTAACACATGATACTGCTGCATGTGCTAAAGACTGGTTCCGTGTAATGAGAGGCAGCTAACCCTCTGGAGAAATCACTGTCCCAATTCTTCTCAGTATCTTCACTAACACACTGAAAGAGGATCAGGGCTGAAGGGGCATGGAGGAGAATGAAAGCATGATAAGAAATCCAGCCTCATTCTTTGTCATAAGATTTCATCATGTAGCCGCTTATTCTCATGGAGTGTGTTCAAGGGTCTACACTCACTCACACTTTCTCACGCATATACAGCTTCCTCTCTCAATCTTGACTGACAGAAAAAAATCACAAGTATTCAAATGTAGCTTTTAAGGATTGTCACCAGGCTGAATATAAATAGAAGAAGCAGGAGTGGTTGAAATTCTTGAAAATACTGGAATTGTAATGGTGTGTTTGAAAAGTGCTTGACAAGGCTTGAATTTTAAACAATTAATATCATTGCAATTTATGTTTTCATGCTTAAAAGTCCGCACCGTGTCTGCACCTAAGGTTTGCATATTTTTGCTTTGAAATTTTCTGGCAATTTGTTTGAACTTCTTTGTATTAATGATATATTTTTTGTCTACTTTTTCAAACTATTTTGTTACATTTTCAATACCATGCAAGCTAGTGCCACACCTAAAACTCTACCAATGGTCCAGTTTTAAGGTCCTTAAAAACATCAGGAAATATAACTGGAAAGTGCTTGAAATTTGTCATAGGAAAGTTGTAAAAACCCTGTGTTCAGCAATCTTTCAATCGATCAAAGCCACTGGATACCTTGAATACTTGAATACAATTTTTCCCTCAGTCTTGAGATTTTGATGATGAGTGTATCCTATAGTACATGGATTTACTAGGCAGTAGTGGTGATGTGCTTTTTGTGTTGAAAAGTTTTGTTGTATCAGTCATATACTACCCAGCAAAAAAGTAAAAAACACTCTCAAAAAGAGTTACTTTAAAGTGAGATTTCTACTTTTTGGACATTATTTGAACATTTTTGTGGTTCTGACTCAAGTGCATCATCTCATCTTCAGTTTAGTAGAAAATGCATGGTTCTAAACAGTAAGCCGTTGATAATAACATGTTCTTGCTGTGTACTTTAAAAGCTCACCTTGGCCTCTTTCTCTGTCTGTGCTTTGCTCAGTAATGGAGTCATTCTATAATTCATAACACGCTCTCCTCTGTTGAGTTTCCCACTTCACATTTTGTCATCTTTACTAAGTGCTGTCAGACTGTGAGCATCTGCAGCTAAGGACAATAAGATTTTTTTGGGTTACAATACTGCTGAGAAAGATGTAAGCTCTATAATGTTAGCTAATTAGCATAACAAACATTTCAACATTACAGGATTGAACAATATGTGTTTTTGAAAGAAGGAAAGAAAAATGGTGGAGCAGTAATAATAATATTGTAAAAAAATCTAAATCAGTACAAATCCAGATCTAAACCAAGAAAAATGGCTTAATAAATAAAGACAAAACAGGGACTATTTCAGGACTAAATCAGGTCTAAACTACTTAACACTATATATATATATATATATAAAATATCATAAAATTTTGTAAATTTACTGACCCCTTGTGGTACGGGGTAGTATTTTTGTAGCAAAATTTAATAAAAATCCAACCATTACTTTTAAATGTATCTGTCTGTTGCGTGAGATGCCAAGAAGGAAATGAAAGGATAATGTGGTATCTTGTTCATAGGAGTCATATTTGGAGCCATCCTTCACAATCTATGATCATGAACAGACTTCAAATATGAATCTTGACTTAAGTCTGTCCTGGGGGAATCATGTGACACAATGGCAGCACACGAGGGGCCTACGTGTGCATATGTATGTTGATGCGCATATCCAACAATACAGCGTCCTGCCAGCTGAGACGCAGGGAGGGGAGCGAGATAAGAGTTTGTCAGATAAAAGATTTGGGGGTGGGCTGTGGCAGTCGAGTCGAAGTAGTCTTGTCCTGACCAAAAATAAACCTCAAAAGAAGCAGGCTCAATTAATTCAGCACTTAAAAATATGCCGAGCAGACAATATTTGTGAAGCATCTTTTTGTCTTTTGTTTTAGCAACAACACAAGTCTCATTTCATATGAATCCTTACAAAAATGTTGTGGTATAGTGGTATTCAAACACAGTGGCCGCTTTATTAGGTAAACCTTGACCTAATAAAGTGGCACAGGTGTGGTCTTCTGCTGCTGTATCCCAACTGTTTTATGTTTTGTCATCTTGTGCATTAATCTGCTGATATTGTAAAAAGTGATTATCTGAATTTCTATTATCTTAAACCAAACCAGTCTCTGACAACTGGTATGCGTAAGGCCTTGGAAACTGCTGCTCACTGTATATAGTATATTTTCCTAAACCATTCCATGTAAACTTGTATACTCCGTCCATCACCAAGAAGGGGTGTGCAATATGGTAAAAATATATAATATTACAGTATAATATCAAACCGATTATGGTTTCGATTTCATCACAACTTTAGTTGATTTGTATTTTTTGTCTTACATTGAAGACTACTGCCATCTGTGTTCACATTACCTTTTTATGAACATCCAGCCCATACTACTATTTATTATTTATTTATTTTTTAATTAAATGAATACTGACATTATTACAGGAAAATAGCGATGAAGAGCAGGGCACAAATGAATGCACTGTATCACAATTCAACAATCTCCCCATATTAGCAGATTGTCTTAACTTCATATCACATTTACTCACTGGCATGTCAAAAAACAAATCATGCATATACATAATAGAGGAATAAAGCTTGATATTTTGTGAGCTGTGGGGGGTAGCTCCATGGCAAAGAGTCAGCAGTAAGTCACGACACAGCCTGGAGAGGTGAATAAAAATGCAGGGTTCAGCTCCTACCTGCTGTTCTCCCAAAGTGGAGCAGACATTTTGAAGGTGAACTGACAGATACTTACAGAAAAGAGGGCTACATCAGTGGTTTTATAACATTTCACACCAATTACCAAAGGCTTACTATTAATGATCTAAACTGAGTCATTACTAAGCTGTGACTTACATGTCAAATGCCAAACCCCTTTTCAGAGAAGCACTAAAACTAGGTAGTAAAACTAGCTTAAAGTAAACTAAATTAATAGGCCTACAGAATTCAGAAAATAATATCGCCAGTAGGTGTGTGTGATATGGCAACCAAAGACTTATTATGATATACAGTAAGTCAGTGCTTTCATTCATGGTCTGCTTTTTATTTATTTATTTATTTATTTATTTACATTTTTACTGCAACATTGCCAGTGTTCACTGTTCATATTAAAAAATTAAAATGAATATAATATTATGATAAACTGTGGATGTACAATACATTTGCAATTAAAAGGGTTTTATGAAGACACTGACAGCAGAAAATACCAAAAAAAAAATCATAAATAGATTTAAATCATTCTCTTGGCCTAAAAAAATCAAATATTATTTCTACCATTTCACCCACCTTTATGCCAGTCCTGGTTTAGCTTTGTGGAGTTAAAAAATATAGGATCTGGGGTAATGTTAAATATTATTTAGCCACCTCTTATTTGACCACCACTTCACTCTCGCTGGTACAATGTGCATGTGTGTTTATGTTATGTGGCAAGATGTTAATTTATTCATGACCAACGCCCAATCTGTGTCAGAAGACATTAACACATCGTGCTACCTGATTTTTTACACATCTCCAAGTGATGCTATTGGCTTTCACTTAATTGAAAAACACTGTTGCTACAGGGTTTATGCCTGTCTTCAGCTCCCAAGGGCTAGCCAGTGGTGTGTCTACCTACTTATTACTTGTCACCCATAATCACACAATACAATGAGTCTGATGTCAACATAGTGCCCACCATCTTGTACCTGAAACAGCAAGATGGCATCAATTGCTGTGATAATAAATGACAAAATGACAAAACAGCACAAACAGATCTGACCAAGAATTTAAGAAAGAGTTAAAAAGGAAAGCTTTGTGACTGGCTGTTTATCTTAAAGGGACAGTGCGCTACTATAATCGTCTTTGCCAGTGCTTAAAAACACTGGTCGAAAGAGAAGGAATATGCAGGTAGTGAGAGGATAGCGTCACAAATACAGTTTAAAGAAGATATGCCAAAATGTATTTTTTTAGTTAGTTGTATCTATACGTCAAGTGATGCGAGTATGGGGAGACTGCAGTAGACAGGCGGCCAATCAGATTACAGCATTCAGGAGCCAGACAGAGACAGGACAGCACACCCATGCAAACTCTTGGATTTCCTCAAAATATTCCTTCAAAATTTGCTTGCTACTTTTCTCATATTGTTTGTGCATTGACTGCACTTGTTTTATGAAGTCTTTATCTAATGTAGCAATGTAAGGTGGACTGACATTAATTTAAATTAATTTCTTATAAAAAGCTATATGAATCATTGCTGGCCACTTTATTAGGTTTACTATACCTGCTTGTGAGCTAAAATAGCTAATCAGCCTAAGATATCTCATTAAACCTACTGATTTAGTCATGCACATATGTAAAGGCAAACCGAAGTTAGAGTGAAGAAGAAAGGGGGGCGATTTGAGTTTGAACATGGCATGGTTGTTGGTGTCAGGTGGACCATGATGAGTTGGCCAATTTCAAAAAGTGATGATCTTCTACTGGGGATTTCACACACAATCTAGGACTTGTGAAAAATGGTTTGAAAACGATATCTCAATATACAGTAAGCATCAGTTCTGTGGGAGAAAATGTCAGAGACTGGCTTGGGAAAATAGAAAGGCAACATTTACTCATCATGAGTATAATGAAACATGAAGCAGGTCATTGTGTCACGTTATTAGGTATAAGGTTTTCCTTATGTAGTGGCTAAGGGCTATATTTGTATGCAGTACCTAATTGAGACCACTAGGGACTGATATAGGACATGGAAAACATTTTGGAAAGCTTGGGGTATAAAAAAATATCTCGACTTTTTCCCATGCAATATGTTATTGTATTATTTAGGGTCTACATTTGCAGTAATGTATTCAGTTTATCTAACAGCACACAAAGGCGTAAATAGGAAACCCCTTGCACCACTTGAAATGCAGTAGATTTGGTCACCATGGCAACCCCTTTTCTTCCCCTCTCGGCCCGTCACATGTCATAAAACACTAACGATATAGATCATTAAACTGTTGTATGTGTCTGCTGTGGCTGTGGCTATGATGGTGGTGGGGGTATAACCTCCACTTGTCCCACCTGCCTCTACCTGAGATAACAATGTGACAACACAATGTGCAGTAAAGGAGGATGTTTATGTCCTACAGCCTGGATTTATATAAAAAATGAACTAGACGCAGGCTGTCGTAAACGACAGCAAATGTATATCGGCGGAACGCCCCATGCGTCTGCGTCAACTGCTATAACACCGACTGCCTTATGGCGGAGGAGGTGGTGG
>JAVQKG010348593.1:0-15934 GCA_036025885.1 Hypseleotris bucephala | reverse complement strand
GATCAATATTAGAATTATGCTTTAGATAGCACAGTTATTTATTCATGGTGTAAAAATTATTATATCCTTTCATCGAACACTTGACTTTGCTTATTCCTATAATCAGTGGTGGGGGCTATCGTAGTAGTAGTGAGTAGTAGTGTCCAATACAATGCTACAGGGCTATACTGAAACCGCATGTTTATTCACAGTAGAAAGAAGCTGGAGAGAGCCCACAATAACGCAGAGAGGACATACTCACTACCGGTACACGTAATTTAAAGTGCACACACATGAAGTCTCTCAGCATAAGAACTACATACAGCATGTTAGTTCCGGACGCATCTATAGCCTGTGCGTTGTTGGAAAGACTCCCTTTATCCCTTTGTTTTCCTTGAGGTTTCTCTTTTTTCCATTTTTTTTATTTGTTTTCTTGTGAACTTGTTATTGCTGTCTTATGTTATCTTTCTATGAAGCTCTCTGAAGCACTTTTGTTGTGATGTACAATAGGTCTATACGAATAAAACAGAAAATTAACTAAAATCACAGCACTTATACCCTGTAATTGTAGGCACAGGAGCATTTGCGTCTCCTTTTAATCACATACAGTCCACATATGATTATTCTATACGTGTCCCAGGTGTGTGGTATTTTCTCCGCTCTGTGGGTGAGTGCGAGGCTGTACCTGATAGAGCCGGATGATGTGGGGGTGCTTCAGCAGCTTCATGATCTGCACCTCTCTGAAGATCTTTTTCAGGTTCTCGTCGTCCAGCTGGGTCTTATCCACTATTTTTATAGCCACCTGCAGACACAGCCGAGAGAGGGAAGTGATGGTTAGAATGTGAAGGAAATGTGACAAATGTGCTCTCAGCAAATAAATAATATATCTTTAAAGAGGAGTTCCAAGACATGAGTATTTAAATCAGTTATCTATTATATTTCACACAAACTAAATAAATAGAATAGGGCTGTTTGATTATACAAAAACTCACGATTATTATGATCATAACTGAAATCATGTTTATTTTAAAGTGAAGATACAAATATGCTAGTAATTTATTAAATTATTTATTTATAATGTAACTGTATTGTTTTTACTGTATACAGAACACATTTTACACATACATTTTTATTAAGCCAAGCTCACAACTTAAATATAATCATCATTTAGTTGACACTGTCTTTTTTGTGCTACAGAGAAGACTAGTGCTAACAGTGTGGTCATAAAACATTTTTCACCTCAAATTCAATGTGCATCCATTCCAATGTTCATTATAATACTTTTTTCCCTTTTTAATTAATGTGCACACTAGCATGAAAGAGAAGAGAAAAGCACAGTAGCACAATTCAAGAATATTCTTGCCAGATCAGCAGATAGTTGATGACAATAACATCGCCATATCGAACAACACCCCCACTACAAAATACTGTCAGAAAGTCAGAAAAGTACAAAACATTATGGAAGTTTCCTATCACTGCTGCTCAGTATTGATGCATGTCCAAACAGTTTCTGGCTGGACTCTTGCATCTTGTTTGGGTAACCTGACCGGAGCACTGACCTTCGCCTCTTGCATAACTACAGCGTCTCGTACAATGGCTCCAGCAATGTGGACAGTGATGGCGTGTGACAAGGACTTACAAATGACTAGAGATGCTTTTAATGACTTAATCAAGTGAAACTAACGGGGCTGCCCCAAAACAGGCTTTCAGCCAAAAATAGATGCACCAGTGCAGTAGGGTTTGACTTCAATATGGGAAGCATTTGTCCCTGGTATGTGCTATCCCAAGTTGCTCCTTTGCCTGATGGCTGACATGAAGATGGGAAAGGCCCGACTTCCTGTTGCAGGCAGGAAGAGGAAGTGAAGGAAAGCCAAGAGGGGACTCCCGGGAGAGAGAAAGAAAACTAAAAATGGCTTTGCTTGAACTCAACAAGCACATCTATTGGTTGTTTGGCTTTTGTCCCAATTATGCAATCTCTCTCCAAAGAAGTGTTTTTAAACTTTAGGTAGGTGCAACTATGGTAATTAGTTAACAGTGGTGTGCCATGCTCTTTTCAGTGTACTAGTAGGAACACTACTAGGGTAGAATAGCCAATGCTACTGATGAGGATCCAAAAATCACTCAAAGCACAGTCCTCCACCATGGCTGCTCATTTCTCTGGATCACTCATATAAATTAATCAACAGCTCTTTGTGTAATTTCTGTCCTTCCCTAAAACCTAATCGGTGTTCTGCTTTTTTTCTTGCTAATAGATGCCATTATTTTACAAAAAATCCTGATCCAGAGAATGATCCGGATCACTCCCAAACACCATTTTGTCCAAAACCTTGAGCCAGTTGCTACTGAACAAGCATAACTCAAGCATAACCATCTAAACGTAAAGAGCTCCACCTGGATGAATGAAAGCCTTCACCAACGTCTATCTTAACTTATGGTGAGTGATGCAATGGGTTGTTTTTTTAAATGTCGCGTGCTTGTTTTGCGTTTTGGATGCTGGTCCCTGTCTTTCTGGCTGGTTAGTTGGTTAATTGTCTATATCCAATTACTACTAATCTTAGTAGTGACCGACATCCATGTACATGTAATCGCCCCACTGACACAATATAGCATTAGCTCACATCATATTAGCACTACTGCTAATACACCTGCAAACTGTAACTCTTTTAACAGGTTTGAGGGAGCAATTTCAGTAGTCTCAAAAAGCAGTATTTTAAACAGGATCATAAGATTTGTCTTCTAAGCAAATATCCCGTATTAAGTCAATAGTATGATTCACCTTTATTTAGTTTCCCATGACCTATTTTAAATACCTTGACGCCAAAACCAAGTTAAGGTGAGGTTAAGTTGTATGTTACATAGTCCATGGGATCACATGTTGATCACACCATGTTGAGAGCGAGGTCATGCCACACTGGGCTAGACCATTGCTGTACATTAAACAACAGGTCAATTAAATGTAACACTAAAAGAAGAAGAGCTAAAGAAAGAGAAGAAACTGTTAAATGTAGTAAACCAGTGTCTCAATTTTACAAATGACCAAAAAGAGTACTGCTGAAGTTGTTGACATAAAGTGGGTCAGAATCCACTCCAATTCAAGATGGCCTCTACTGATACGATTCAACCAGTTGGCTTTGATTGCTTGGTTACAAATGTTGGTAAAGCAACTGTTTTCTTGTTTTGCCAGTTGGATATATATAAGCTTTTTGTCTATACGCATAACAGTAGTCAACAGGATAGTTGCATTACTAAGTAAAAAATCATTATAACGGGTTGCTATACAATATTTCAAACATGCACTTCCAAGTTTTGTATTTTATTTTATATCCTTACAAATGCAATACACGAGCTACTACAACTACAGATAAATCAGCAATATATTTCGCATCCAAGAATATTATCTTATATAATGTTGAAAAACCAAATCTTCCTTAACCAAAACAGCCTTCATGTTTTCCTTCATCTAAACAACAGTATGTTAGGAATGTTGCATTACATGTGGGCTGGGGCGTTTACAACTGAACAAACAAAATCTCATAGTTCACTTATAAAATCTACAATGCATTATTTACTTTTAAGATTTTAAACCTAAAGGCGTCTCCTTGGGACATAGTTCTTGTTGTTCTATTTAACAATAAAGAGCTAAATCTGTGTGCATAGAATATAAAAGCAGCTAGTATTTTCATAACCTTTAGCTCTCCAATTTGAATCAATTACTTCTTTTTCCATTTTTATTAGATTTTCTTGAATAGTTTCCTTTATATTTGTTTTTTTTCTTACTAATAATTTGATAACAAGGTACAACAAATAAGATTAAATCTAATTAATATGCGTTGAGTAGACCAATTTCCACGAAAGAATGTAGCACAGTTTGTACAGCATTACTATTATCCCATTTGCACCTTCAATATTTTTTAGATATAAAATTTAAAGGGAGGGCACTAATGGTTGGAGGTGTGGGCAAAGAAAATAAAAAAAAAATCATGTCAAATTGAAAATATACTGTGAACAAAAATGTGAAAATGTAAATTGATATTGACATGTTTAAAAATGAATTTAAAAAAAGATGTAAAATTAAACAGATCTCCTAGCCCTGGCACACACATTTTAGTCAACATATTAGTGCTAAAATAACATCTAATCTCATGAGTATTTTTCAGACAGCTTTGAAGTCTCTACCTCCAGCCAAGAAGCACAGAGCTGAGCCAGACAATAGGACATGTAAAACAGATGTAAATTGTTTTTTGTGGTACAAGCAGAGCTAGATACAACCTCGCTAGAATAAGAACATGTAAATAGCATGTAAATTTAATTTTTGGTTAAATAGCACAGATGGCATTAAGAAATTATCATATTTATTGAGTTATCCATCATGTAGTGTCAGGGGACTGTTGGGAGTAACGGGAAGAGATGCAGCAGCCTTATGTTTTGTGTTTAAAGGGACAGCATCATAATAATTCCAGTTCAGAGTTTACAACCATGTTATACTGCTTTTTCCTCATTCTGTTACTACTAGGGATGGGACAATATACAATAACATCCCTTATCGCAATAAAAACACTGACAATTAATCGATCATAACTATTTTCTATTATTGTGATAATCGTTCATTGCATTAATCATCCTTTATTCGCACCTCAATGCCCGTTAGACTTTGCTGCCTATTTAGTAGACTATAAGTTCATGTGATATTAGTTTCAGCCTATTGATAATATCGTTAATCGCATTTATTATGACCACAATTGTGAGACAAAAATTCTATATTGTCCCATGCCTATCTGTTACCCATAAAAAGAGCATAACAGATACCCTTTACATGTTTTGTACTGAGACAACAAGGAGAGAATGCACAAAGTGATGATGCTGCAGCTCTTTTAATGAAGCCAGAGAAATGCCCTTCTGAATAAACAATGCCAATATTGACAAGTCAAATTAAGGTAGCCACTGCTAAGTCAATACTTCACCTCGGAAACCACATGCACTGTATACATCATATGCTGGTGGATTATGTTTCAATGGAGAATACTATAGGGCTTTCTGTCAAAACATTACGGATTATTAGACCCTTTTTGTATTCATGCATTTGGTTAGCATTTGGGTGCCAAAACTCGCAGAATGCTATACTTTTTAAGGTAAAAAATATATAAATAAAGATCATAAATCATTCATTAACAAAAGATCTGACTACATTTGAGTATATAACAGTAGCATGATGTGTGGCCATTTTATTGTTTGTTTTTAGTGCCACAAAAGCTGAAAGTTGATCAAATGCAAGTTACGAATACACATGATTTTATCAATGTATGACAAATATCCAACTTTTATCAGACTATTTGAATGTAGTCAAAGCAGTGAAGTACAACAAAGTTTCATAATAGTGATTTACTGTATATCTAAAATCATATTGTTTACTACAGCAGGAGATAAGGGTTTTGCATGTCCTCCACTTCGCCTCGACTCAACCAAACAGCATCATTTTGTATTGACAAATTGAGGAAACTAAATGGGTGAATGAGAACACACTTTATGGATGTAAATGAGGCCAGTACTGGAGCCAATATTATTACCTCGCCCAAGGTCTTAATGTTTTTGGTAGTGTCCATCTGTCTGTCTGTAAGCGACTTTACTCAAAAACTTCAGGACGGATTTGGATGAAATTTTCAGGAAAGGTTAGGAATGACACAAGGAACAATTGATTACATTTTGGCAGTGATCAGAATCATGGTCTGTCTCAGGGATTTCTTTCAAAACAGCTGCCTTGGCGGAGGTCTGTGCTCTCAATAATGTGTCAGATTACATTACATATTACACTATTAACTCACAAAATTTTGATGGTCATCTGGACTTTGTTAGATTATATTTTAGATTATTAGTTTATTATTTATGCTAATACAAATACGGAAAGAAATCTCTATCCCTTTAGTTTCTGCATTATTATCAGTGGAAACCAGGTAGTGATTAATTCTCCAGATATGGGGTTCAGTATCAGGACTAAAAAAATTGGATCTTTGCATTTCTACATAAAGCCAAGAGCCGAATCTGCTAACACTTTGCTAGCATTTATCTCTGACTCAACTAGATAATAATGCTAAATTTTCTCGTCTATGCTGTAACGTCTAGTGCGGTGAACAGGGGGAAAGTGCTAACTCATCTAGGTACACAGCAGCAGCACATTGTAGACACAGACAGTGATATAATGCATGAGGTTACCCTTCAGCAACAGGTGACGCAGATTATGACAGCCTTACAGTGGATGTAATGCTCCAGGCTTAACCCGTATCACTGTGAGAAGGGGCTTACCTCAAAAGAACCCCAGCCAGGTCATGAAGAACGCTATTACCTCAACGACAGTAACAAGCTCCACTGGATCAGGTTAAAGGGATTTTTCTGTTTCTGCACGTCAAACTTACTTAAAGGTGTAGTCCGTAACGTCCCTAACATAAAAAAGTTCAAACAAAAAATTGAAAAATGCTTTAAACTGACTGTCTGACCCAGTTATGTGATGTAGGGTGTCTGTAATCAGTTGAGGCCAGGGGAGGGGCTAAAAGGAAACTCAAAAATGATTGGTCAAAGTAGTACCCCACCAACTGTAAACTGATGTTGTTGTAGAGGCCAGCAGGGGGACTAAAGTAAAATAATAAATATAACAGATTACATACTTTACACCATAGAACAGGGTCAGATAAAGGATTTCTTACATTTATAAACTTTTATTTTATTTTGGGAAAGTTACAGACTACACCTTTAAATCGTTGTGTTATTCTGACATTTCTATTTTTACAAACCAGTCATCAAAGTAATGATTAGGTAATGTAATGGATCTTTGTATGTCCATTGGCTGCCCTTTTTGATAGTGTACTTCGAGGTAATTGCAGTATTTGAATCTATTCTGGGTCATATATAAACAAACACAGGGTTCAACAGTAGCTTCACCAACCAAACTGCTTTCACATAATTAGGTTACGTTGCCGTGTGATGTAAAAGTTTAATTGGGCAATTAGTCTGCATTCTCTGCTATGTCATTGTTATATAAACAGTTCTTGGAAATTTGGACACTGAGATTGTAATAGATAAATCAAATTGTGGGGGGTTGTGTAGCCCAACTACAAGGAAAACAATTATATAAATGTATGTAAAAACAGGGTCATGGGCAAGGTCACAATCATTTTGAAGTAAGTTGCCAAAATATTTATTACGAAAGCCTCTATGGCCTCACTCTCACTTTCGATGAAGTTGGAAACACAAATGAATCAGCCCCATGTCTTACAGAATAGCTGTACTTTTACTTGGTGTTTTGTGTGTACTTGTATGAGTCTGTGTGGAAATGACTCAGTGGAGTGTCACCTTCAAGTACAAATCCGGAGACATGTTCGAGAGAGTGGGAAAACTGGGTATTGCAAATCCATCTGCCGCTTTCTGGGACAGCGGACAGGCCGAAGAAAACTTTTGTTATATTACTTCATTACATTTAAATGTCTTTTCCAGTGCTTTCATTTTAATATATGACACATTGGGAGAGAAAACTTTCATGTACAATAATAATGATGAAAGAAGATCCTGCTTCTTTAATTGCTTTTTGTGTGTAACCAAACATCTTTGTCATGTAATTGTTTTAACTCAGATGAAACATTCTAAATCCAGTCTTGTGACCACACTGGCTGTAGGCTGCTCACATCTTTCTGTCTCTTCATACTAATCCCAGACAGACAGGTTTGTGGTACTAAACCCTATGAAGTCAGTTACAGACTAGAAGCCAAAGGAATTGACTTATCTCCCAATGGTAAGATACTGTATGTAAGAAACTGTGTGTAAAATCCTAGATCAAGACAATAATCCTGATCTTGTGCACTGTTACAAATGAAAGCGTATAATTTTGAAAGCTTCTAAACTATTTCCATAGTACACATTATTTGGCTCCACTTCGATTTGATCCTATAAAACCATCACCATCGTAATCATTATGGAAACCAGTTGGGTTGTTGTAAACTAAAGAAATAGCACGTCGACTAAAGTCATGTCCAGCAGAACGATTAATTGACTATGAGAGTGTTTTAAGAGTGTAACACATAAAAGTGATGTCAAATTAATTTGGTAACAAAACATGTACAGCTGTTCAAATAAAATAAAACACTTTATCAGGTGATCAATTAGACTAGATTTATTTATGAGCACGACTAATCAAATTAATATCTCTTTGACCGATTAGTCGACTAAACCGTAGAGAGTCCATGTAGTCTTCTGGCAACATGCGGTCGCCATGGGCAACCGGTGAAGCTGTTGCCGATGACATACTACAGCTGTGAATCTAAACGGTTCAATGTGCATTTAGTGGAACATGGGGCTTGCATTAGTATTGTATCTATAAAGATTTAAAACCACATTGAAGAAGCTAGCTGAGTACGTCCTTGGTTATGTCATATACTAGCTTCATATTCTCACGACTGTCACTGTTGCTCCTGTGACGTTAGCAGTGAGCTGAGAGTCGCACTCTACTCAATAGGCAACTTACTAGAGGGGAGGAAGAGAAGACAAGCCGAGCAGAAACGCAGCCCTTTTGTCGTGTTGTTGAGCCAAATGAATTCACATTGTGCTCTGTGAAAGTGAGGGGATGCTGGATGTCAGAAAGCTGTGTGTGACTAAGAGAGTGAGTAGTGAAAATGTTACATAGTACATTAGGCCTTTTAGATAATGCTCCACTGTTCTGCCTGCACTCTCCAATACTGCTCATGGTATTTTCTATAAAAATAAATAAAAAAGTAAATGAACAAGAAAATTACCTGGTAAATAACCTGTAGCCATATGTGATTACTTACAAGCCACTGTGATTACTTAAAAAAAAAAAACACTAGGGGAAAATTGCATTGCGTCAAAGAAGTCACATCAAAATGGAGTTCAGACTAAGATTCAGATTTAAAAAAACATCCGACCAGAAAAAAATAGATATAAAGTATAAAAGACAATAGGAGGTAGGGCTGAAACAATTGGATTAATCGTGATTAATCGATTACTGAAATAATCGTCAACTTATTTAGTAATCGAATAATTGTTAACTGGAGTATACAGACTCCAAAACATCACATTTGCTGAGAGAACAACCCACACACAGCAGTAATTAGGCCAAAACTGTACAAAAATCTATTTTGTATTTAGGATGGAAAAACCTTCTTTTTCTGTAAATATGCTCTATCCAGAAGTCCTCGGGTGGCATAGTTTTACCTTTATCTAGTTCAAGTTATGGAAAAAATTGTATATTTACGCACTTTTCGCTATTAACCGATTAATCGATTAATAGTAAAAATTATTGACAGATTAATCGATTATCAAAATAATCGTTAGCTGCAGCCCTAATAGCAGGTTATGTACATAAAATATTGTCAATGCCACTCAAACTAGCTACATAGACAATGCACACAACAGGAAGCCAGTAAATTAAGTCTGGTGATCCTATAAAGGAAAAACATCTTAGTACCACTCAATATTTAATTACTCACCAATATTGCTACAAGAGTCTATTAAATACATCACACAGATTTTATGGGTTTAATTTCTCACACCAGGATGTAACTTAAAATATTTTTCTACAGAAAAACTACAACTGTTTCACTGCTGAAACAGATTCCTAAAATGTGGTGTCTTATTTGTTTTGGCTGTGGCGCAAAAGAAGCTGTTTACTTAAGCCTCTTGCACCTCTGTTCGACTAACCTCCTGCTTTCATGTGCAAATCCTTTCAAGAATCATCAAGTTTTAGCTATGTTTCTTCATAGATCTTGCATTTTGAAAGAATTCTATGGAAGATTTTTTAATCAGCTAGTAACGACTGGCCTTAATTAGTTAAATGGAAAAACATTCACTCTTTGGCCACTTTAACACACCATTGTGATGGTTATAACCAGTGGCCATTTTAGTTTCAATTACTATCATCTCAAACCAGCCTGACCATAGTTCTGTAACCTCCACATTAAGGCATTTTCAACACACAACTGTTGCTCGCTGGACATTTTCTCTTTTCCGACCATTCAGCGTAAATTCTATAGAGGGTTATCTGTGAAAATACGAGTAGATATCAAGTCTCAGACCAGTCCTTGCCACATTCACAGTCACTTTTATTATTATCATCTCCATGCTGATTGTCTGTGTGAACTTTATCAGGTTTGGTTGGACTGGAAATGCTGCTATGAGATTGACAAATAGATATTCATTTTGTTAAGCAAGTGAATAGGTGTTCTAATAAAGCGAAGCTAAGATAGTTGTCAATTAGAAGAATAAACTGTAAGTAATTTAAAATAAAGTTGTTCTGCTTGAATAGTGGCTCACCTCAACTCCTGACCTTTGTCTAAATGCTGTGAACCTTCACTCCTCATCCTATGCAGCATCTGTAACCATCATTATCTAATTGTGTGACTAGTTTCACTTTTGTCAACCTATTGTAATACCTAGACAGTGCTTAAACAGTTGTAGAATAAATAGGTCAAATTTGATTGTGCAAGATAATACAATGCATCAAAAGGCCACCATTCCTTTTATGCTCCAGAAAGCTAAATGCTGTTACAAGTTATCACCAAGCTCCATCTAACCTCAGATATAGTTATACAGCCGACACTTTTGAATGTGTCAAGCCATTTCACTTGGACTATTACCTGAGCAACAACAAGGCATCACCCCAACACACACATTTATCTAGTATCCAATGATATGAGCTTGTGATGTGAAGATGCTCTCTGATATTCATGACCAAACAAGAGTAGTGCCGCGGCCGCTGTGCTAGTTTATGAAAATCACGAGCAGCTAGTCCGTCATTGACCGCCACAGACAGTCTGCAAACAAGGGTTGCCTTTCATTCGTCACTGCATGTTGTCATTTTGTCCCTCTTTCTTCTGTCTTACCCTCAATTACTCAGTCAGACGTAAACAGACATTGAGCAGTATGTAAACAAGGCCTAGAAAAACAAGAAGAAAAGCCTTATAATCAATTCCTCTACATTTCAGGGCATCCATCTTCAGTATGTCCAAACAAGCATGTAGAAAGTTTAAACAAATCTCAAATGAACATGTTGACTATTCTAGTTCTGATGACCCAACATAATAAAACCGCCCAAACCTGATTCATTTTGGTGTCCAAGACCACTGCTAAATGGAAATACACAGTTTATGGTGGCTATGTCGAGCAACACAAGTAAATGACCCGTCTAAGCTATTATGTGTACATGTCAACAAGAGGGCATAGAGGTAAAGCTGCATACTCAGCTGCCTGACACACCGTTTATTCATGTCAATACAATTAAAGGCTGTTAATTAAAATGTGGTTTTGACACATTTTCAAATTGTTCTAAATGCTAGTTAGTGTTACACTTTAGGTGAGTAAAACAAAAAAAAGGCCTATATCTTATAACCTATCTTCCATACTGCTAACTTTGGCGTATTCTGTTATTACAATATAATTATTAACAGTTTTATACATTTATATAGCCTATTTACTATACAATTAGGCTACTAGACCAAATTGAGAATGATCAATGGGGGAAATGGCATAAGTTTGCAGCTTTATCTGCCTGGGATCAATGAAACACAATGATCAAACAGAAAAAAATTCCCAAACTGTAAAATGCTGAAAAATCAAAGAGAACGATAAAGAAAAAAAAAGTTTTTCGCATTTAGATGCAAACCAAACCAAAACAAAACGGGCAAACAAAATGGCAAAAAGTAAAACATCTGTATGTAGTATGTATCCAGTTATCGATGTCAGATTGTCTTGATTTTACAAACCATCCCGAATGTAAAAAACAAGAGCTGTAAACTTATCAACTGTACTGTCTATTAGTACAATGTTGTTAGAGACTGGCCACAATTTTATCAAGCGCAGAACGATACAAAATACATCTGGCTGTGCAGCAAATTAGCTATTATTAAGCTAAGCTAAGCTGCTACAGTCAGAGCTCTCTCCTCTTTTCATCTGAGTCAATACCCTTCTCTCCGTCCTCTGCGTTGTGCCATACATTATCTTCAGGCCTTCACATATTTACTTACTAACACCTCCGTGCTCACTGTGTAAATGAGATATTTTTCTAACGAGATGTGTTTCTATTAAATCGTTAGATGGGGTGTCCGCATCGAGCAGACCCCCAGCATCAAGCAGCGGTGTCACCAAAGCGGGTTGCCCGTCTCTCTGGAGCCTAAAGGCCCCAGCGTCATCCCGACAACTTGGTCAAAAAGACTGAAAATACAACTGTGACAGCTAGTATTTATTTATGTGTAAGGCCCGGGAAATGCGCGTCTTACCTTAGCTTTGGTAATGATGTGCGTGGCTAGTTTAACAACCGCGAAATTTCCCTTGCCGATGGTCCGCTCGATTTCGTAGTGGCCCACACGGGCTGGGGGGGGCCTTGTGGCCGAAGTGTGGCCGGGATTGGTGATGCACCCAGTGGCCGAGCTGGGGCGAGCGGAGTGGCTGATGCCGGAGGATGGCGGGGCTCGGTTCTGTGGGCCCATGGCTGGGTGAGACGGTCGGGCAGAGTGCGTAATCCCGGCCGCAGCGGACCCAACAGTACCTCCGCTTGACACGGCCGCCATCTTCTCGCCTCTCTGCGGGAACAACAAGCAGGCTTGCGCAGCGCGCGTCTCGGGCACGCCCCCGCCCTGCGTCATTTTACGTGAACGCTCCTCCGCAGCGCCCTCTCTAGGTTGTAACCATGGTAACGATCAGCGTAACAAATGACTTCATCGACTGGAACGTATTGTTGTTGCCTAGGCGACACAGAAGTGCGCATTCTCACCGCGGCTCCATGATTCAGTGATTCTGCTGCACCAGGTTTCATCGAAACATCGACTCTTTCATGTTTTATAGGTGTGGATCATAAGATATTCTTCAGTGAAACTAATCATTGAGGATGTGCTGAAGAGGTGGTGTGTAACTGAGCAGATGTACAACGTTAATTGATATAATCCAGCATACATAAACCCAATATTACAATTGCAACAGTAGTCTATTGCAATAATGTACCATATCAGTACATTTAACTACATTATGATGGGACAGGCATGCCATTCGTAAATTGCATGAATGTACAGCACCACTCTATGGTACAAACATGCCACTGCATCTTTTTTGCTACAGAACCATGAACCCCAAGCCAGCAAAATGTGTAAAATCCTTAATGGGGAAAAAATAATCCTGATCAAAAATGAGCATTTTCAAAATAACAAGAACAAATTTAAACATCACGTCAGAGCAGTGTAAACAGTAGCACAACAGCAAATTTCCTGTTTTAAAATAACTTAAGCTTTGGTAAGAGCCAACCTAACCAGTGATGAATGCTAATGAAGTGATTCTATGGACCGCTCTGATTCAAAAGCGGGTCTGTTTGACCTTTTGTGGCCTGCCACTAAAAACAAATTTGACATCTGAGGCTGCTTTTAAAAAGAGATAAAGGTGTAAGTAGGCTGAAGTTTTCCTAAAATAATAAATAGTAAAATAATAATGATTAAATGTTTTGCAATCGAGTCCCTTCACTGACTTATTTAGCATCATCAATTCAGAGTTTGCGTGGGCTTCAACATCATTATGGTAGCCCACACACTGATCTTTAATTTCTGCCAGATTACCCAAAATTGATCAAATAAAAGGGTAAATTTCACGATAAATATGAAAATCTTGACATCATTTTATGACATTAAGTTTTATGTGTTTCCATGCAAATAACGGTTTCTAGCGTGGATATGACGCGATGACGCAGCACGCACTGTTTACTGTTGGAGCGTGAGGGGGGCGCTGATGGCTCACATTTGTCTCATTTGTAAACATGCTGAGGTCGCTTGAGAAATTCACGGTTTGCCTGTTTTGTTTTAGTTTATGACAGTCGCTGATGAATATACAGTTTGATTACGTGTTTATTTGTTCCATTTAGTCGTTTTATAGGAGGATTTTCGGGTGTATCAAAATAAGGTGCTATGCGTTGCCTGTGTCCTACTTGGCAATGCTAAGATGCTAGCAATCTTCAAATCTGTCGCGTAAACGGGAAAAATAGGACTGTTGTCGTCGTGGTCATTCAAGTGACGGGTTTGTTTTTGGTTTCATGTGTAAGGAACCAATAATGATGTAAAATCCGTGCTTCCGTTTTATATTTCCAGTTAGCAGCTGTTGTCACAAGTGTCATCGTCAAGCCCATATAACTAATAGTTGAATGGGGTGGCGATTTGTTTGCCGAAGAGGCTACAATTAGACATCGGGTTTTTAGGGACAGACTGTCTGGCAATATGGCATTTAGGAGTTGTTGGAAATCTCGACATAAAAGCAGTTCAAGGGGTGCTTATTGGTGGCTTCGTCCAGGATTAACAATCTTGCTATGGTGTTGTGCGACCCAGCTTGTTTGTGGCAATTTGTCCTTGGGCGAGACCACAAATGTGGTCCAGAAAGATGCAGAGTTTGATGTCACCTACAATGGCACAGTGACAAGTGAAAATCAGACTATTTATGCTTTCAACCACACAGTCTCCAGGAATAAGGTAAGTCACCAAATCCACTAATTATATTCAATGTTATTATTATTAATATGATGATTATTGTACTCAGTGCTGTTTTCTTGTTATTTTTTCAGACTGAGGGAGTTCGAGTGACTGTAGATGTCTTGTTACAAGCCGCTGAAAGTCCTATACTGTTTGTTGTTCGTCAAAAACAAGCAGTACTGTCTTTTCAAGTACCTTTGATACTGAGAGGACTGTGAGTATTATACTTTGTTAATGTACTTACTTACCACCTTAAAATATCCAGCTTTCCACATAATACTCTTTTCTAGCTAAATTGAAGGCCTCTCTTCTTTGAGTACCTAATTCTTGTTTTCTTATCTTGTTATTCTGATAGGCCCTCTTAGATTACCTGTCTTCCTTTATCATTTTCAGATTAGAGGATATTGAAAGTGTAAATACCACCACAAAACAACAAAAGCTGTCTGTCAAGTTTCTTTCACTTTAGATCTGTATACGTTTCTAAAATAACCTGACAAGAAGGCTTCATATATATGTATAATAATACAATGTCCTGAGGCGTGTCAAGCAAAAGATAGTGTAAGCAAAACTGTAGCAGTTGTCATTGTCTACTGTTGCACAAGCATAAAACAATCTCAGATGGGCTGTTAGCCAATTCATATCAGCGCTTGTAAACTCTGAAGAAACTCCACTTGAGGTTTCAATGTTCATGTTCTGTTTTCACATGTAATACAATGTACATCCACACAAGTAAGATAATGCAAAATAACATTCATATATTATTTATTATCAGTTACAAATGCCTGTTTATTTTTTTATTTAGTTTATACGCTCTGATACAGTATGTGGTATATTGCACTTGCCACACAAGAGTTCACACATTGGACTCCTACTTCCTCATTTCAGATCGTTTTTACACAACCAAAGTGTTGCCACAAAGTCATGAGGCTGAGGTTACAGTGACCTTTCTTGTGGATGTGGATGCACCTTGTGTTCGTGCTAAATTGTAGGACACAGTGGCTCTGTTTCAAGAATCTCCCTTTCTTCCTTCAGCTATCAGAGGAAATATCCGTACAATCATGTTGGACGAACATTGTGCCAACCTCCAACTCGGGTTGCATCTGAGACCCAGTACTTCTTTGTGGATGTGTCGACTTTATCGAGTTTAGGCACAAACTACCAGCTCAGGGTCAGCCGCGTGGAGAGCTTCACCTTACAGTGAGTCTGACTCACATATGACATGCTTTAATCATTGGAGTCTTTACCTTGTCTCATACATTCACACATGTTTGGACCAAAACCACATTAACTACATTACTCCTTTCCTCAAGATTGACCTAAATACCTTCTTTCCTAATACCAATGTTCCCATGTCTGTATACCTTTCACTAAACCACAGTATACAATATCAAAGTCATTACTGATATGTTTTTTCACTGATCACAGGACTGACAAGAAATTCAGCTTTACTGCCTCCCCTT
>JAVQKG010348495.1:0-12229 GCA_036025885.1 Hypseleotris bucephala | reverse complement strand
TGTCTTCACCTGTTCATTATTTTAGCATCTTAACATATTAATGTCTTCTTTTTCTTTTTAAAGTTTTGGGGAAAAGTAGTAGTTGGATAAATATAATACCCACACAGTTTACTAAAGGCGGTCCTCTGTGGTGAATAACTTGGCTTATGACTAATAACTGTCACACATCAGCAAGAATAAAATGGTTAAAAACACACCCTATAGCGTAACACAGACCATTTCCATTTTATTTATTTTCTTTTATAAACTTCAAGTTTCCATCAATTTGGATACACAGAGGGAGAATTCAATTTACGTCAACCACTGGGATGATGTGACCCCATTTTCTCTTGTGGGCTAATTCACTTTCATTGGATTTTCATTTATTTGTCAAAGCTCAGAGTAGTGTCAGTAATGTCAGTCATACAGTGGCTGCAACCCTGAGACTTACTCCAAAAGCAATTTAACGTTAGAATATTCGATTTGTAGTAAAGTTTGAACCAATTGAATGCAAGTCTAACTGTGGGCAAAGAATATAGCCCAAGCATTTTAAAGCTAAATCTAATAGAACAAGCAAAATACTGCATTGAATAGTAGTAGATTACTTGCAAATATACTCTCAATATGGTCAGGACAGCCATTTGATAACATTGTGCAGAGGTCAGTAATTGTGTTAAACATGGTACAAGGTACGATTTTCTGCACTTTCAAACTATAAAACCTAAGACACATATGTAGAATATGTATTATATGTAGAATATGTAGAGCAGTAATGGTATATTTTTATGTGTGATTTCAGTGTAATATGTTGTTGAGGGTTGTAAGACAATGTTAATCATGTAATGGAGAACTAATACAGATCCACTTTTCTGAAATTATACTTCTTTTACAGTATGGCAATGCATATTTTTTTTGACTGTTTGGTGATTGACAAACTATTCACAGGGTTCTGCAAATTCATATTTTTACTCTTTTTCTACATCTGGGAAATACAGTAAACTTCCTAACCCATATAGACAAACTATTTAGGGTATAAAGCACAGCCGATATTCACTGCATGACCAAACATCCTATTATTAGACTTACAGTACAATAATACATGTCTCTATTACAACTTTTACACTTACAAATGTACTTACAATGTAATTGGCAATGAAGTCACGTGGAAAAAGTCATTAACAGAAAAAGGGAAGATGTAAAACAGCAAGGTTCAGAGTGAAATAATGGGGGTCATGACACTGCGTAAAATGCTTAACCTCCGAGTCCTTCAAACAAAGACACAGTCGCTATGAAGCAATGACACGGTCAATACAATCTGATTGGTTCACATTGGCCATCATTGTCTGAACTTATATAGCTCCCATAGTTTATTTTTCCATTGCATCACAGCCGTTTGTACCTCGCCTCACAATTCACTCAGCCTTCTAATAAGATGGCTCCATGGGGACGAGATAACTGTAGCTGTTGTGATAAGAAGCTGGAAGAGGAGCGACACAATCTGTCTCCATCTCCTCTTACTGTCAGTGCCATTCAGATCCAGCACTGGATATGACCATCAGCCCTGTTAATGTGCAGCACGGCAGGAGCTGATATATGGGATCTAGAAGGATGAGGCGTTTATGGAGATGTTTAATGTTTTGTTGTTTTCCATCACATCTTGCATCTTTGCTTATAATGAATGATGAAATGGCCCAGACAGTCATGGAAATCAATGCAGATTTATAAAGCACCTCTATGTAGAATTAGAATATTATAATTATGTTATGTTTTATTGACACATGAACTCTTATTGGGATAAATTGACCCTTCTTGTCAATTTCATCCTTTATGTAAGTAAGGGGAGCAGGTAGGTCATTCTGTTTTGCAATTGTCCAAACTTGTACATAACACTTTCAGATCTATGCTATATTATGGCATGAATGCAATAACTGTTATCTTAAATGCTGTTGCTTCTTTTGTCATTACTATGGCAGTTTTTTTCTTTTTCTGGGGACACTATTGTGAAAATTAGGCTTCTTAAGTATTTTTTAACCAGGAGAGGAGTGAGAGACGTAGCGTGCTAAATGTGTAGCCTACTGGGTTGAGTTATCTATTCTTAAGCTAGATGTATTAATAGATTACTTTTAATCAGATTTTTAATCCATGGGGTGCTTGCGAACTAATCAAGAACAGCTTAACTGGTTTTCCTTCTTATTCCTAAAGGCATGTTCAAGAGGCACCTTTTGCATTTAATGGTTAGGAAATGCTCTGTGGGAGCTAATTAGTTATTGATCCTATTATGCTGATATATTAAGACACTTTTTAACCACAGATCCTCTCATCTTAAGGAAACACATTGATTTTTTTTTTGTGAACACAAAAAATTAAATCCTCAACAATATGGGACAGCATCTTCATTTGTATGTCCACAGCAAATTGTATGTCCTGTAACAATCGATGCTACAATGCATGCAAAAATCAACAAAAAATATAGTTTAACATGATACTGTATATGAATAGATTAGGTTTCTTCTTTATACATCCACAGGCCACTTTATTAGGCAGACTGTGTAGGCTACATTTGTTGCTATAGCTAATCTGCTTTAAGTTTGGACAATGGCCAATTGCTGATTATCTCATTTTAAACATATGGCTGTTTATGTCACATTAACATGGCTTTCTCCCTCACAGAACTGCCACTTACTCTTTTCTCCATAAACCATTGCACTGGCTATGTGTAGATCTGCAAAGGTGTACCTAATAAAGTGGTCAGTGTATGTATAGAGCTCTGCATGTGTACAGCTATCAGAAGCTTAGAGTAAAGATTTTGGAAGCGTTTTTCCAAAATGGTGGTGAAGAGGCAAAGAGTTAAATGAGAAAAAGCTGGTCATCTCAAAGACCAAAGAGCAGAAACGTGTTTTATAAATTCTGACGGAATAATGAGGGAGTAACCTGGGTGCTGGAGTCAGGTGATTAGGACAGAAGAAACATTGAGGGGCCATCTGCTGGATAGACTAAAAATGACATTGACAGGATGTCCAATAAAATGCTATGGTCTATGAGAGGAAAGGACCGTTAAAGCTTGAGAAAATGGGAACTGGCATATGTGTAGTAAATTTACACATACCCATAATACCACTAAAGGGACAAAGAAAGGAAACCCAATAAAGAGATTGTGGGTTCGATCCTTGGGCTGACCGACAACAATCTCTCTGTCCTCCCCTTGTCACCGTGGGTTCTCACCAGGTAGTCTGGCCTTCTCCTACTGCCCAAAGATATTCATGTGTTAGGAGAATTGGTCAATCTAAATATATGTCCCTAGTGAATGAATGTGAGAGTAGATAGTTGTCTGTCTATGTCCCAGTGTCAGCTCTGCAACTAAATGTCCATTGCCCAGGTTGTACCCAGCCTATGGCTCATAGTTACTGTGATAAGCTCCATAAATGTGGGTTCTCTCTAGGGTACTCGTACTCCAGGTTCCTCCCATTATCATGTATGTACTGTATGTCTCTATGTTAGACCTGTAACCAACTGGCCATTGCCCAGAGTGTACACTGCCTAAGGCATATAGTTACTGGGATAGACCCTAGTTACCCTCAACAGCTCACAGGAATAACTTGACATTCACACCTATCCTAACCCCTGTTTAAGCAAATACAGGACAATCCTAATGCCTATAAAGTGGGTTTCAGTGATTTCTTGCATCAAATCACTAACATAATGTACGTAAGTAGCAAGTGCGTGATCCAATTGCTCCACATTCGATCCCACAATGCCTTACACTGTACACAAAATTATATTTTCAGTCCACCACTCATCTCGACTATAGTTAGCCAAGGGGGGGTCCAACTCTAAGTAATAAGTCTTGCTGCTTACTGGCTGTTGGTTCAGCTGAAGGGCACTTAAGCACCTGCTCCCACAGCATTTTACAATAAGGTTATAAATTTATTACATTAGGAGCATTATTTTATTTATTAGGCTGTAAAGGTGCAGTAAATGGCCAAATCTGAGATTCGATCCACAGTTTCAACATTGCGCTGACAGCTGCCGGCAAATCTTGTCACCAATCTGCCAACACCTGCTCCGAGTATAATTGCTTTAAAAGAAACTGATATCCTTCTCTGAAACGCACTCACTGTCCTATTGACTACATGGCTACTTCTTAACAGCGTTTTCTTAAAAATCTATTGAAGGATTTTGTATGTTGTCTCCCTCCTGCACTTTTGTTCTGCACCTTGTCATTCTCCTCTGCTGTATTTTAGTCACTCTCACAGATACATTTTATATCAAGCTCTCAGCGGCCCTCAAGCTCTTTCCACCATGTTAAAAATTCTGGTCAGACACTGAAACTTGTTTAAAGCCTCACCCACTTCACTATCTCAAGTTATGAATATATGACATTTTTATGGTGATGGAAGAAAACATCAACAGTGTCCATAGACACACAGAAATAGTAACTTACCTATTAAAATTTGGTTATGTTGAATTGATTAAGGGGTGCTCTGCAGACTATCTTCCTCTGTCCCAAGACATGCACATTAAGCAAAATTCAAATATGTGACTCTAAGTAGGCCCTGGTAACCAGGAACTGCTAATAAGAATAATGCAAGAATGCATAATTGCTAGCTAACCTGAATTCACCGCAATATTATTGTAAACTAAATTCAACAATGATATCTTGTCTACTCTATGTAAACATTTTCAGACTTCTTTTAAAATACTGTCTACTCCACTAACAGCAGGGCTTATAGTGCAATGTGCAGGTGGGCGCAAAAAAACATTATTGATATACATATTTAAATAGTCTTTTGGGTTGGTTCTCGCTCATACCAATGTGTCAGTTCTTTTTGGTTTCTAGTTTTTGCCCGCCTTTTAAACATTTTCATAGTAAAATTTACTTACTAGCACTTTTTTCAAAGCTTCAAATGTTTTTATAACAAAATGTACAGAATTAATCATTTTATCTTAACATATAACATCCTCATACATGCAAACATGTTAGTTAGTGTAAGATATCGTTTAAAGTTGTAAGTCTGTGCATTACTTTGTAAAATATAAAATCCCAGTTCTGCTTTTGTTCTGTTTGTTAGCGACAGATGTGTTTCCCCTGGTTTCCCCCTAGTATCAGTCTAAGCCCTAATGAGAGCTGGATGGCCACTGTGTCTGATCTAAAGAGAATTATGATGGTAAAATGTGGTCAACACTCCACATCAAAGTAGCATACACAAACATACAGTGGAGGCATACAAAATTTTAAGACCAGCCATCTGCTAACATGCAAACACAACAATACAGTCATTAATCATCATATACACTACTGTGGATGCTCTATGTTCTTAGTGTGGATGACAGAGAAATATAACACGCTGATCTGTACACTCCATAATAATTAATGAGCCCGAGGTGCATCATGGGGAACGAAGGGAGAAGTGAAAGAAAGAGAGATGAGCGAAAGGAGGGGAGCCGCGTTTTAATTAGACACATACAGAGGCTTGAGCAAGTACTATTCAGCCTAGAAAAAACGTGCATGTAAAGTCAAGATAAAAGAATGATAGAAATTGCTATAGGAGCTGACTGTGATTGATAGACAGTGTTTGATTTGATGAGCTACGCTTTGTACTGTGCAATTAAAAGACAGGGGCTGACATTTTTGAGATATGAGATTTTTAACTTGACAGTGTTTACTGCCCTTCTACTAACCCTCACAGTGCACACACAATATTAGTACTTTAAGGGATCATTTTTGCTGTGTTGGGATATATTTTCTCCAAACATGTTTATGCAGGAATTCAACCCAGCATTTTAATACAGGGATTAGTGAAACAAGCTGTGTTTTACAAGGAAACAAAGCAGTGGCCAACCTGCCCCCAGAGAGCAAGCACATATACCCCCCACAAAGCACACAGTTCCAGGTGGTTAGTTCTGATACAGCCAGGGCAGGACTTGGCAGACAGGCACTCACAGATGGAGGGAGAAAGGGTCTCTCCAAAGGCCTCGGGCATGTCACTTCTGCTTCTGGAGGTTTTTTGAAAAAGGTGTTTTAGTGTGTGCTCAGATGAAACAAAAGGCCTTCTATTCACTGTCTCCACAGGTTACACCAGTGGCAGTTGCTGACCCTCTTAACGGAGACTCCTGTCTGTGGTCAGTGTATTCACAGGTCGCTCTGGCATGTCTGTATCTGCTCAAACTATATACTGTTCCTTATACAATGATTTTACAGGACAAGATGATGTTTGCAAATGCTTATAATGACTGCCATCAAGGAATTACAGTTCTACCTTTTCTCTGATACAAACAGTGGCCCAGAAAATAATTAGTTTATTTCCAAATGTATGACCTTTTTCGGGTTTACAGCAAAAAACAAACAAACAATTAAACTAGCAATATTCTAACAAAAACAACCAGCACAGTCTTTTTGGCAGAGCTAAAAATGGCTGATGCCAAGAGAAATAAGAAACTCAATATTAGCCAGAGACTCCTAAAATGCTGGCAACTGGACAGCAATAAAACAGTTGTTGTGTCCCTAATTTGGGTTTTGCCTGTGGCCAGAGTCTGAGTCTGTGGAGTCTCTATTTCAACATCTGATCTTTTGCAGAATAATTCCAGACATACATTTTCTTCTCTTTTTACTTTTTGGTTGACAGAAGAGTTAGACAAAAGAGATAGCAAGACAAAAATGAAGCAGGTTGGGGAAAATGTGAAAAGGGCAAGCAAAGAAAACAAATGGCCAAGAGATTAGAAATATATTAAGTTCAAGAGAGGCAAAATAGAACAAAAATAGTAAGTTCAATATATGGGGTAAAATTTAATAAAATAAAAACATTTACTCAAGAATCTGTGCCTAAGTTTTAGACTTTAAAGTACTGAGAGCATCACATTTTGTTTAGATGGACACATCCTGCGCACATAAAATGAGAAAACTAAACACTAAACACTCAATTTGCACCAGACAAATCAAGCTTCATAGGTTAAATTTGCAATGTTCACTTATGAACCATATGATAAAGGCAGCTATGTTGGATTATACAATAGTAATTATCACCAACTAGAGAGGGCTGCCTTAAAAAAGTTTTCCCATGTTATTTTATGGAATATTATGTACATAAAGTTTTGACAAAAACATATTTAATAAAATAATATGGTAAAAATTCTTTGGTCAATAAAGAAACATATAAAAATGAAATAAATAAATAAAAGTTCAATAACATGAATGTTGCCAACGGAACTGAGTATTTTCTCAAATAAAACTTCCTCAAAAACTATAGCAGCCCAAATGGCACATTATTGCAGCAGAAGGAAACAAAAGAGCTAATGAGGTAATTAGTGGGAGTAGAGGGAGGACAAATACAATCAGGGATTAACAAGCTGAAGATGAGCGCTCTTTCTTTTCCAGAGCTCGAGCTGCTGTGGCATCTAAAGTCCATCACCATGGAGATGGTGTGCATGCCTGAAACTGTAAACAATGCTGCAAACACACATCTCTACTTATATGTGTGCATGTGGCAACAACAAGTTTGCAAGCATTTGGCCTTTGAAGAGAAAGTGATGGGGAGGACTGCGGGAGCGCCAGAGTGCAGCAGAGAGGCGAGCGCAGCAGGAAGTGAACAGGAGCGGGAAGTGATGGAGGGCCGTTACCGTGGCAACCCGACCCCTCGTGACAACGGCCTAATCAGTGGGTGGACAGTCAGACACCCAGAGTGATTCCTCAGACATGCCCAGTCCCCGAGTGGATTAGTCCAACTATTTCAGACTAATAACAAAACAAGATTTTTGCATGCCTGTGGGGAATTAGTCAACAAATACAGCTGCTGGGAAGAAATTATTTTGGTCCAAAAGTCATTCAGCACAAAACTCAAATGGTAGAAAAAATGTTGATTGTCCATGGTACAGTGCTCTACAAGAGCACAGCTTCATTTCCTGTTATGATTTTATAAAAAGGTCAAATTGGGAAAGTTAACCACAACATGATTTTTTATTTTCTATATGTTTGTTCATCCCTAATTCTGTATACAGCACAACCCAACAGTATCAAAGAAATGCATGGAAGAGTTAAGAAGGAAGGTAAGATAAAACAGTGTCCATCCTTTGTAGTGTCCTGTACTATAGCATTCAATTAACAAAACTGTTATGTTTGTCATGTCTTTAGGTCACAGTATCAGTAAAATCTGTACAGCTACAGTGTAGTCTCTGAGTCTGTCCCAGCCAGGTTCAATTTGCACAAAGAGCACATATGGCAAATGCAAATCACTGCAGAAACATACCAAAGCAAAAAATAAGTATTGATAAAAATAAAAAAATACTCTTAATTAACATTTAGCTTTTTTGTAGCATATAAAAGTCAAGTCAATGCCATGGTTCTCCAGCCTCTTTTGAATTACACTATTTGCAGATCATTACTGAATCGATCCGTGCAACACACAAGTGTTTGCTCTCGGGAGCTCTCTGACAAACCTAACAAGCCTTTATTTCCCTGAAGTGCATAATAATAAATAATGCTGAGGCTGCTGCAAAGGGAGTAAATAATGGGATAGATTTAGGTGATAATCATAGCTGCATCGGCCAGGTCTAAAGGACATTTTGTACAAAGCGAAGCCACTGCTGTGAGACTGTTTCGCTCTATGCTGGGTGTAGCAGGGGTCATGGGTCTGAGTGACAAGCAATTTGCCATTACCCAAGAGCCCTAACTGAGGCCAGCAGAGGGTCCACACTATATGTAACCTTGTATTAGAAAAACAATATGCATTTGGAGCATCTGATAAGTTCGAGGTTAAGGCTGAGCGATAATATCAAAGATTTGCAACAAAAGTAGTATATTGTACTGTGTTGTGGTTTTTCAGATTTTTCAGATTTTGGGGGTTATGTTGCTGACATGTTGCTGTTGTGGTCAGCAAACATAGCTATGATGACTCAGCAAACCAGCAATCCATCTACACAATAAACAAATAAAATGTAGAGTCAAACAATTCAAAGAGGTTTAAAGAAAGACATTGGTTGCAGTAGGGTGCTGTGAGAGACAGAAATGATAAAGTCAACTAAAATTGTCCAAAATTGAAACTGTGATCATGGCATAAAATCATGACATTATTTTTAGTTTTTTATGGAAAATGCATCAAAGAAGGTAAAAAACGGTCAGCTTCTAAAGGATATAATGTCCAGTTCTACTTTAAGAGTATATAAGTATCACACTATAGTTTCATACAGTATATAGTTAGAAGAGTTCAATGTCCTCAAGACAAAGCAGTTGGTTATCACTTTCTCAGACCACAGATAATATTCTCTTCTTTGTGTTTCTCTCTATTTCCTTTCTACAGCCATTGTGTGTCCGTGGTTTGCAATGATTAGTGCAAGACGATATCTGATAGTGCTTGGAGCACACAAGTACACGAGTCACAGCACACACTCACTGAACCAGCGGAGCTTGCATACAGTATGGCCATCACAATTTAGATGCTCAATTTAGGTTGTCAGATTCACTTATCAGTCTCTGCTGCTCCATGTCCTGATGCTACCCATAAATGCCATGCTAGTTAGCCTCAGGCAGCACTCTCAGACGAATGGGTGCTTTTCAACGAACTTTAATTCTAGCCACCAGTGATCCGTGCAATCAGAGTGAAGAGGTGGTTATGCTTGTAGCGGCTGTCAAGAAACCTAAATGTTTGAGTCAGCCGGGCTGCCTGCGGGGCCATGACATTAGCACTTTCCTTTTAAAAGTCTTGGGCAAGAATTTATGCTGCACACAACTTACTTATCAATGTCATCATTACATTTAGTCAAAATAATAAGTGATCATGACAATCAATGACAAGTACAGTATAATGTTATGAGGGCTGTAACAAGAGAGATTATCCACTAGAAAGGCAGAGCTTAACATCCACAACTGTCTCAGATTTTAAAAGACTCAATTCTTTACTAAACTGCCTTTGTAATGAACAAACATCAGTCTAATGAACCAGCTTATGAACGTCAAAGCAATCAACACTTTAACAAGACAATTACTGAAGAAACTATTTCTCCAAACTTTACAGACAATGACATCTGGAAGTGTTTGTAATCTATTTTTGTGGCAAACGATCACAAGCTTCATTTAAGGTACATTCACTACTAGAACAATAACTCTGCCTTTTGTCAAAAATAATCCTTTAATACATAATCATCTTACTGATCTTATTCACCAGTTAAACTAGAAAGAAAACACAAATGTAATCAGCAGCCTAACATCTCATGTCAGACAGTTTGCAGTATGATCTTTAGTAAGGCTTAGCATAAAAACTGTGTATTTTTTTCCTTTGAGATGTAGTGCCAGTCATCATTGTCCACATTGTATCTATCAACATGGGCAGTTTTGGGGTCTTGGTTTAGACCTGTGCACCAATACTACTGAGCATGGACCATACTCAATGGATTGTCTCATACACACTCTACTGCATAGCCGCCTCGCTTTTACTAAGTGCCACCACAACAAGTTCTTTGATTAGATGTCAGATGAAAGATTTACAAATAACCCTGTTCAAATGTAAAGAAACCATTTCCCCTATCTGCATTTTGCAAACCCAGTCACAAATACATGGGGAACTGTCAACACAGCACATAAAGGGTTAAGAACTGGCAATGTAACAAACAGACAGCCAGTTATAAGTAAGCAGAGGTTTGTAGAAAATTTGACATGAAAAGATTACGGAGTGGAATGAAAGACGAATAGTTGATAACTGGTTTGTTATCAGTTCAGATTTACCACACTGCACAGCCAATTCACCAGCTCACCTTATCAAGATCTCTGCACCTTCAAGCATGTTTCTTCTGGTATCACAACACTGCTCTCTACAGGGCGAACTCTTACATTGTTGAACCTGGAAACAAAATTAAACACAAGATTCAGAGAATACACGGATTCATATTGTATTTGATGTATAGTTGCCATTCTATGCCTAAGAAAGTGTATTCAAACATACTAGTTCTTAAAAGACATAGCCAGCCGATCTCTTCATCTTTTCACTAAAATCTTCAAGGTCAGGTAGGCTGTTCTCAGTGATTCTTGCTGCTGCAATACATTACACACAGTGACAATGAATAAAAAGATGGTGATGCAACATTAAAGGGTAATTTTATGCCTAGAAATTGTGTTTAATTTACAGACATGTAGCCTAAGGTGCAGTAATTATCAGATACAATAGCACAATATTGGTCAATATTCTACTTCGTGACAGCTGCAATCTTTTAGAAGAGAGTGTGACGTGATAATGTTAAAGCTAGCTAACAGTTTTCTGAAGGCACGTTCCCGCGGGAGAAACTTGCCTGACGTGATAATCTGCACAGAATCACAAATAGACTTACTTATCAAATCTTATTTTCAATAACATAACAGAAAAAACCTCACCATGTGTGGCAAAGAACTTGCTCGGTCAGCCCTGATGAGACTTGCATTGGTAATCTATTGCCCCCTTGTGGTAAATTAGAGTCTTTACAACTTTAGGAGATGGCAATGCAACAATAATTTAAAAAGAAATGTGTAAATTGCCTTTATTGTCAATATTTGAAAGTATTTTCACTATAGGGAAGACATTCAGTTATTATAATAAGCATTGGTCATTCAAAGTAAGCAGAAATCAGTTAGATGAGTGACTTGATTGGAGATGCCCTGCCCTTAGCCTACTTAAAGTATGTAGCCTACCCATAACTTATATTTCAGTTAACTTTTTTGATAAGTGGATAAGGCTAGTCTAACACTGTGCTGCTAGTGAGTTTATCTCTGCGTGTATCCTATAGCCTATATATTATAATTTACAGTGTAACCTATAGAAAACAAATTCTCATTCATCTCATTCATTCATCTTCTACCGCTTATCCGGGGTCGGGTCGCGGAGGCAGTAGTCTTAGCAGAGATACCCAGCCTTCGACCACCACCCGATCCACATTGCACCGCCCCCCTTACTTGATAACATAAAAAGTCTAATTGCAGGGGCATAGAATCAAGGACAATAAAAATCATATTAAGAATAATATTAATAATAGGAAGCTTTATTTGTCATTGCATAAGTGCAAAGAAATTTCAAGGTCTCAAATAATCAGTGTAAGTCATTAGTTAATTCGTCAGTGTGTATTCAATCATGGTACTTTTTTTAGTATGTTAGTCTGGCTTTTAAGGCCTCTGTATCTTCTTCCTGAAGGTAGTAGAGCCTATTATTATTATTATTATTATTATTATTATTATTATTATTATTATTATTATTATTATTATTATGCTGATGATTATTATTATTATGATTATTATGAT
>JAVQKG010348492.1:0-14781 GCA_036025885.1 Hypseleotris bucephala | reverse complement strand
ATCATATATATATATATCGTATATATTATAATTTTATGAAGAAGGAATATGTCCCTTAAGTCATTCTATCAGATGGCACTTGATAAATGTTTCTGGCATGCTTTCACTCTCTATAAAATACCAAGAAATAAATGATTACTTAACAATTTCCTAATGGCTCCTCGATATTAACCTTCACTGGAGATGTGAGTATTTGTGTAAATGAAGTTTTGAAGGCTTCTGTTAAGGATAATGTTTTACTTGAGTGAATCTACATTGAGTAACATCAAGTTACCCAAATATGGATGATACACATAAAAACAACCCCAAATGGGTTTTGTTTATTTATAGCCCTCTCATTCACACTAATGAATGTAAATTAAATTGGACAAAACTTCCAAGTCCCTTGTTGATGGGAGGGGCAGCACACCACACCAAAGGTCACAGTTCTTGGCAATGATGTGTCAGCATGAGCGCAGGCCTGAAATACCAGACTGCCTCTGCCTTCAGCCACAGCTGTTCACAGATACCATTTGTCTTTTTATCAAACCATACATTGACTTTGGCGTGTACTATCTGACAAGCCACATTAATGGTAACCAGTGTGTAGTCATGTCAAAGGAAACTTTAAGTTTACCCCTGTCTAAAATACTGTATAGCAGTAGCATGATTGATAAGAACAATAAGCATTACTTATAACTTGTCTTTAAATGTATACCTCAAGAATGTCCAAAATAAGATGAAGCCCAAGGAAGGTCTTGTTTTGTGTAGCTGATATTATTTGTTACAGTGTTTATTGTTTTTTCACTGCCACTAGAGGTTAATTAAAAGGGTATGTATATCTTGAATCTTTTTCTTATCAGAATGAAACACTTCATTCTTTTTTCCATATTTCCTTCTGAAAGAGCGAGTATGTGACAAGAATGGAATGTGTTACTGTTTGACTGACTGTGTGAATAATGTGTTACCATTGTTTGTTTGCTTGCATTTTGAATGAAAGGCAAACATGGTACATCGTCAACAACGTTCTTGCTCATCTGCTGTTGTTTTTAGTTTCTGAAAGACTGGGTGAATGCTACAAACACAATAATACCTTTTGAATCAGGTAAACTTAGAAAACATCTAAAATTACTAATGTGAGTTTTTTTTGTTTTTTTTTGACAGGGACAAGGAGGTGGTCATCGAACCCTCCTTTACGGTCATGCAATCCTCCTACGACACTCCTTTAGTAGTATGGTAAGTTCCAGAATAAATAATTAAAGGTTTTTAACAAATAGGGACAATAGCTAAACTAACCCTACACTTTTGACTCAGTACCTGACCTGTTTGAAGACATCAAGGTCATTGACAGACAAGTTGTCATTCGATGTGGGACTGCAAGAAGATTCTGTAGGTAAAGTACAGTTTCATTGGCATTTTAGAGCTTCAATGAATAAACTTTCCTGAAATGCCATTTCACGTTGCCTGCATTTCCGCCTTGGAAAATATAAGAGCTAACATAGTGCTACATATTAACCTTTCAACTTTTCCAATCCCCAAAGGCACTGATTAAGTGAAAAACTGCTTCTCTGGTTTGTTCATTCGCCTCAGTTTAATAGTTGCTCCGAGCAGGATTGTTATTTGTTATTATGTTGTAAACTTTTAATAAAAAAGAACAACACCTTCTGTTTGGATTTGTATACTCGTTCAGGTGAGTCTTGCTGGTGGACCATTCATCCTGCCTCAAAGCAGAGGTCTGAAGGAGAGAAGGTCCGTATTGGAGACGACCTGATCCTCGTCAGTGTGTCCACAGAGAGATACCTGGTATGTCATGTCCTGTTACGACTCAAGGCATGGTTTCAGCCTTTGATGTTTCATCGTTTAGTGATGGTGGCAGACGATTGCATAGTGTCCAGTGTCTAAAGTAAGTCCTCACAGTCTGGCTGCAGCGGACAATGTCTTGCATAATCTCTGAGGCTCTTTATTGAGTTTTTTTCTTAAAAAGAATTTCAGACTGTTATAAAAAACACAAAAACAGCAATCACATTGTGGATCCTATGCAAATCACATAGCCGCACATATCTGTTTTGGTTTACTGTCGTCTCAAAAAGCACTTTGGAAAGTTTAATGGCCTTCACAGAACTTGGATACCTGTCTCACTCCACCAAACTTGACAAGGCAATTCTGTAGACACCTCCAGACCTCTATCTGTAATGGGAATCTGATTACCGGTGCAGCTGTCTTTCCTTTTTCACTCTTCCTTGTGAAAGCATCAGTCCGGCTGATGAGCTCATAGTTAATGCTCTGTCCCATATGCACAGCTCTACACCTGACCTCAATTAACTTGTGCAGTAAAGAAACAGGTGAGAGGAATTTTAAGAGAGACTTGTATCGAAGAGGTCCGATACAAGCAGAAGGATAGCCTCGTGCAAAGCATTAGATACTAGCAGTTCTTTGTTTTAATGACAGCTCAGTTTTAAGAAAAAGATGCGGTTTAAGCAAATCTGGTAAAAGATAAAATCACTGAGGCTTTGATGCAGCACTTTTGTCTTTTCGGTTCAGCAGTTTTTTCCTGTAAGCTATAACTTACCAAACAAGTGGTTAATTTAAATAATAGCTACTTACTGCTTGTATTTATCTCATCCATCCACACATGTCGGAGTAGCAGATAACGTATGAGTCACTTACATTTACATGTATGGCAGTGGGCCAACAGTTCATGCAGAGCTGTAGCTAACGGCATTTGTAACTTCTGCTTACTCCAGTATTCTGTCCATACTGAGAAAATGGCTATTATCTTCACAGTGCTACTGCATCAGTGGTTTAGTCGGATGGATGCTTACATACAGTTATTCTTATCTTCTTATATCTTATCTTATTTTTGTATACCATGGAGCTAGATAATTTTATTGGATCAAAGTTTGTATTAAATCCCAGTGTGTGGTTTGGTATAATAATAGTAATATAACCTCATTGAGTTGTTTCTCCTTGCAGCACCTCTCTTCCTCCAATGGAAACTTCCAGGTGGACGCCTCCTTCATGCAGACTCTGTGGAACGTCCAACCCACCTGCTCCTCAAGCAACATGGCTGTAGGTACGTCCATGCTTTAAGTTGAAGACACAAAAACACTAAATCCCAAACTTTATAAACATTAACCTGTTGCTTGTATTTTTGTCAGGTTATTTGATTGGTGGCCATGTCATGCGACTTTGTCATGGACATGATGAGAGTTTAACCATCCCAGGAGCAGACAAGAGCGAAGATGAGCAGAGGTCAGTAACATTTGTAAAATTGAATAATTGATCACAACATTGATACTTTACAATCTAAAGTTCAATTAATCTAGTGAATTATATTTCTTTTCTGTTACAGTAGTCATTTTTGTTGATCCTTCCTGCATGTCTTTTTTTTTCCAGGATAGTAAATTATGAGGCGGGAAAAGGAGCATCTCGGGCTCGGTCATTGTGGAGACTGGAGCCTTTGAGGATTAGGTAAGACCCTGAGTCATGCACTTGTAATGATAAATCTGTACCTGTCTCTATAGGAGTAGTTTTGTGTGACAGCTTTTTGAGGATTCTGTCTGCCTATTACACCTACTGTACTGCCAGCTATATATAAATGTCACCCTTGCTTCTTGCTGTCACACCCAATTAGAGGGATGAGCCCTTCAGAGGGTTTGTTCTATCTTTCCAATTCTACTTGTGTTTCTTCGGATCTCCTTTAACTGACCACCTACGCAACCCCCCCCACCTCCAAACCATGTCTTCTAGCTTCCTCTCTGGGGGCTGCGTGTCACAGTTTGTACACTTACAAGTGCAGCAGGTGCATCTATTAAAGTTTCCCTTTTAGCATTTTAGAGCTGTGTTTTGGAATTTGGAGTTGAAAATATAGATTCCTTGTTATGGTATGTCAAAACTGTTCCTATAGTAACTAAAGAAACAAATAACTACAACACAACAAAGAAGAGTCAGAATAAATGTCAATGATGTATGTAAGCATAAACACAGTAATGAGCAGTCTAGTACAATGCTTGGTGTACACATGTACACAGATGATTTTGAGATTGAGATTGTGAGATTAATAGTAGTTATCTTTGTTTAGCTGGAGCGGTAGTCACTTGCGGTTGGGGCAACCTTTCCGACTACGCCACCTCTCGACTGGGTATTACCTGGGCCTGACGGAGGACAAGGGGGTAGTGCTATTGGACAGAGAGAAGTCTGACACCAAGGCCACTGCTTTCTGCTTTAAACCTTCCAAGGTTAGATTCACTGTTTATTATTAAGGTTAATCTGATGTCCTTTTTGAACCCTTTATGAATTGTGAGCGACTACCTTTTTAATAAGCTTTCATATAAAAAGCTTTTAGCTTGATAATTAAATGTAGAAAAATATCTTTACCTGACAATTTGTTTATGGTAATTGTTTGTCAGACAACTCCCAATTAGCTCAAATATCACCGCAACAAACTGACCTTTTAGTAACTGAGTCGACAAAACTGTAAAAGTTAAACTCTTTTATTTATATAAAACATTTTATTTTGAAGACTCATTGTATTCTGTACTGAATGTACTCTGTAAACACAGTACTAGTATTTAAAAATAATGCAAGTTAAGTTTCTATATAAATATGTACGTTTATGCATGTTTAATGGTCTGTGAATTACAGTATAACTGCCCGTGATTTTGTGAGATTTAATTGGTCTCATTCATTGTTCAGTTAGCTTACAACACATGTTCATTTGTGTTTGCTCTTCATGTATTTTCCTGTATGTGTTTCAACCCCACAGGAAAAGGGTGACAGTGGCCCAAAGCGAGACATCGATGGCATGGGAGTTCCTGAGATCAAATATGGAGACTCCATGTGCTTTGTCATGCACGTGGCAACAGGACTGTGGCTGTCCTACCAGGCTCCTGATGCCAAAGCATCCCGCCTTGGTCCCCTTAAAAGAAGGGTATATTTGTTAATAGTAATTGGAATAATGTAGTATGTGTCCATCAGCTGATGATTGATGTTTTACACCACATGTAGAAATCAATAGTTTTATTTTATTTGAGTTTAATAAAGTAAAGTGACGGGATGGGGATTAGAGTAGCAGTGGGAGAGCTGTCCCTGGGCGGACCTCCAACACAAGTGCTACCTCTCTCTGGCGCCAGGCTGTCTGTGTACCATTGGCAGGAGGCCACAGCACCTGACATCTTTGAAGTGATGGTTGTCTCTTTAACCATTCATCTTCGTAATTATGTTGTTTTATAACACTTAGTTAGGTTTCACTCAGCATTGCTTTAGAGACTATTCAATGTTTATTTGTGGTGTCGTAGTCCCTATTTAGAGTCGCTACATTGCACTTACAAAGTAAACATGCCCAAAGGTAACTTGCATGGCATATGATATGAAAGTCATGTGTTCCTATTGTTTACTACAGGCCTGCTTGCATTCTGAGGGCCACATGGATGATGGGCTGATCCTGCAGCTTTGTCAGCACGAGGAGGCTCGAGCTGCACGCATCATTCGCAACACCACCTTCCTCTTCACCAACTTCATCAAGTATTAATCAATTGTTAAACTCACAATTGCATCCACACATTATTTTATAGTTCTTGAATATTTATAACTGGACATACAGAATATTATTTTTATTATTGTTGTTTTTCTTGCCTTTGCCTTCAGAGCCTTGGACAGCATGACTGAGGGGGAGTCCCAGGCAGTGGCTGGGTATGTAGAAGAGGTGCTCCAGACTCTCAATGATCTGATTGAGTATTTCAAACAGCCCGACTCAGAGCTGGAGCACGAAGAGAAACAGACCCTCCTACGTTCACTCATTAAACGCCAAGACCTCTTCAAGGAGGAGGTGAGGAAACTCAGGGGTTATGAACTATTAAAATCATGCACTGGTCCACACAAATACACTGTTACAAAGTTTTATTACAGTTTTTGGTAAGTCTGACTTGCTCTTTCTTAGGGTATGCTTGCGCTCTTGGTCAAATGCATAGACCGAATGAATCTTTACAACAATGCTGCTCACTTTGGAGAGCTGGCAGGAGAGGAGGCAGGCGCAGCCTGGAAGGATATTCTCAACCTTCTTTATGAACTTCTGGGTAAGCACGCTATTGTTGACACTGGCTCCAAGTGTAATATTAGTCTTCCCACGGTCCTTTTCATCTTCTGACCTCCACAGCTCGGCTAATTAACAGTAATTTCAGCCCACATAGACCTGTTTATATAGAGCAGTTCCAACATAGTTCACTCCTGTAATGACTACAGAGTTGTAGGGCATCAGTTCAGTGTCATCACGTCATTAGGACATTACTTTAATGACTAATAAATCATTGATTAATGACATTGTTCATACTAGTGATCACAACCAATCAAACTACAATTAGGCACCAAAAAGATGTCCTGTTTTTGGTGTCAAATTACATTTTATAATTTCACATAAGAGATTGGGACTACATTGAAAAAAGAACAGACACACAGTTGAACTAAATTATTAGTAACTGAAAACTTTGTCATTAAACTTTAATCTTTTATATTTTTATATATTTTGATGAAAGTAATGATGTTGATTGCTCTGTAGTTTAAAGAGACATCAGATAAAAGGAAAGTTTACAATCCTTCATTTTAAGTTGTTTATACAGATTATGAAGCAAGAAATAGTGCTGATAACATCATTAACAGTATGAGCCATGACAGGTGCTGACACGCTGTTCTCTCTGGTCTGAGAAATAAACTCTAAAAGTGTGACCTTGTAAAGTTTGAATGCCAAAAACTCCTCTTTGTTTTAGTGTCATTAGTCAGCCTTGCCCTCCCAAAGATGCCCTAGCAGAAATTAATCATCTCTTTTGCAGCATGTACTTGCACTTGCACACAAATTACATAGACATGTTCAGTTCAGTCCTGGTGACCTTCCCCACAGAGGGGTCATCTGTAAGGATGCTGAGGCAGACTATTTGAAGCTGGGGTTACACACATTTGTGTAGGGAACTAACACATGCCAAACTCTTTCTACTGCATGAAAAATAGTGCTAATGTGTTGAGCCCTAAAGTATGAGTCCTAGTTTAACAAAGTTCGCACATTAAGAAACACTTCTGTGGTTCTCTGGTGCAGGATATTGTTTGATTAGCCAATATACGATTTGATAAAATTACAGCCTCAGGGTATTCTTATTCTCTGATTTTAAATTCACATTTACATTATTATCAGTGCTGACTTCTGCCTTGTGGTGTAGCTACCTGCATTTGCATTTAATGAAAGCTCAGTGAAAAGCAGAATTAGAGGATATTAGAGACTCATCAGTGTTCCTTTGGCACAAAGCACTGTTTAATGGGCATTATCAGTCTACTGTCTCTGAATCCTAATAGTACAAAATGAGACAGAAAGACTTTCTAATGTTGCTCATGAGGCAGACAAAGGGATGGCATTCTGAATAAAGAGGCTAGCAAGATTGTACATTTTGTTCAAGACATTCTCAGCAACTTTTGAATCTTATATCAGTTTTGTTTTTGTTTGTTTTTTCTTTTGTTCAGCTGCCTTGATTCGCGGTAACAGGACCAACTGCACCCAGTTCTCCAAGAACCTGGACTGGTTGGTCAGTAAACTCGAGAGACTGGAGTCTTCATCAGGTATTAATAAAACCATCTGTGTCAGACTTAAATTTCTGACACACATTTGGTAATTAACAAATGTGTTTTGATGTCAACCTTTTTAGGAATCCTGGAGGTCCTTCACTGTATCTTGGTCGAAAGTCCAGAGGCTCTGAACATTATTCAAAAAGGGCACATTAAGTCCATAATTTCTTTGCTTTACAAACATGGACGAAACCATAAGGTGGGCAAAGACACAACCTATGGTATATGTGTGCATTGTATTGTTCCTGACGCAATACCATTATGATAATATAAGTTTAGCCTAGTAACAGACTGTTGATGCTTGTACTTACATGCAAACATAGAAACAAGCATCATAGAGTAGACAGAAACAATTTACAAGTGCCTTTAATAAAACTAAATAAAGCTCTGAGACGTCATCTCATCTGACTTGATACTGTTATATAAATCTTTGTCATAGCTGGAACTGATGCCTCCCTCAGATAACCATCTGTTGTGTTTACATTCTCACTATGTGTTTTATGTGTTGTGTTAAAATGGGGCACCAATATTTACTCTGTAAATTCACAAGCCATAAGAGGGCATCCTTGTAAACAACAGCTGCTAATCACGTGAGTCTGCTGAAGAACATGTGGTCCTGTTGTAGCTCGTCGATGTGTAAAGTCTTTATTATGTGACTCATGTACCTGTGATACAGTGGGTGAATATTATGTCATTATCTCTTTCAGATTTTGGATGTCCTTTGCTCTCTGTGTGTCTGTAATGGAGTAGCAGTAAGAACCAATCAGAATCTGATCTGTGACCACCTGCTCCCGAAGAGAGACATTTTGCTTCAGACTAAACTTGTCAATGATGTTCAGAGGTAAAGAACGTTGTGTCAAAAATGTTATATATGCCTTGCACACATTTTACTACTTTTTTTTTAATTTGTAGCATGAGGCCAAACATTTTTTTGGGCATGGCTGAAGGTTCGGCGCAGTATAAAAAGTGGTATTTTGAGTTGGTAATTGACCAGGTGGATCACTTTGTGACTGGGGAGCCGACTCACCTGAGGGTGGGCTGGGCCAACACTAAAGGCTACGCTCCGTATCCCGGTGGAGGAGAAGGATGGGGCGGCAATGGTGTCGGAGATGACCTGTACTCCTACAGCTTTGATGGACTTCACCTGTGGTCAGGTATGATCATAATTACAATTATTTTCATAAAATGGCTATAATTGCACTAAACATAAATTTGTTTTTAAAAGCTGATTTTGTTCAACTGTGAGCAGTCTATTTTTTTAAAATAACATTTTAACCATGCAAAACATTTTATACTGTTTTCCTATTTATTTTTGTGTTGCTTTAGTAGTAATGTATTTCTTAGATAATGTTGAAAATAGTGTTCAAACTTTAAAACTCACGCCAGAGAAGTAAAGGTCAGTAATTTATTCTTTAGTAATAGTCTGTCTGAAGCATAGACTCTATATCCTCTAATTGCTCTCTTATCTCTGCTCATGGACTAGGAAACATTGCACCTGTTTCACCCCTGCCTAAAAAGTATCAGCACCTCATTGGTGTTTAAAAGTTCATCACTCCCTCCTTTTGTGTCGCGTCACTATCACTCTGGCCTACATTAGCCATGACTTTGTGGCAATAACATCCATCCATCGTGTCTTTGTCCAGGACGAATCCCCCGGGCCGTGGCCTCCATTAACCAGCACCTGCTGAACTCAGACGATGTGGTGAGCTGCTGTCTGGATCTTGGCGCTCCCTCCATGTCCTTCAGGATCAACGGGCAGCCAGTCCAGGGCATGTTTGAGGACTTCAACACGGATGGCTTTTTCTTCCCCTGTGTCAGTTTCTCTGCTGGGGTCAAGTAAGGATCTGAATTTTAAACTTTACTTCAAAACAATGCTTTACATCAACTTTGGTTTTGTTTTTTATAATTATGTCTGCTTTTATTTTTAAACACATTTGTTTTCTTTTTTTAATTTCTTCACATATGATAAGGAAGTACATATCACCCATTAAACCACATTTTGTCCATAAATATAATTTAAACAAATTAGTTTAGATTGTTGTTCTGGGAAACGCTTGAAAGTAACATACATTTTGAAACTTCTGAAAAATAAGGCTTTAGGTTTTTGGTATAACACATTTAGGATACAGCTGAATCAACTTGAAGTAAAATCTGTAAAATCTCTCCCCTCCAGGGTTCGCTTCCTGTTAGGTGGACGCCATGGAGATTTTAAGTTCCTGCCCCCCGCTGGTTACTCTCCTTGTTATGAAGCACTGTTGCCCAAAGAGAAGATGCACGTGGAGCCTGTAAAGGAGTACAAGAGGGACCACGAGGGGGTCCGCGATCTGCTGGGAACCACTCAGTTTCTGTCTCAAGCCTCCTTCATCCCTACACCTGTTGATACCACCCCGGTCAGAACTCTACCTACTGTAGTTGTTGTCTTTGTTTAAAATATCAAATACTTAATTTACAAGAAACTATTTTATCCAATACATTGAACAATTGCGTCTGTTTGTCCAATAATTGTCTTTTTATAGGGCTGGGTACCTTACAGTTCGATATGCGATACATGCATCACAAAACCAATAATATCACAATATGACGATATATATTCCACATGATGAATTAATACACTTTTTAAACAGTATTTCAATGGGTTCATTTTCTTTCAGAAACAAAATTTAAGTACCGCCAGGTTTTAATTTTGTGAAATTTACAGAAAATTATTCATTTCTATATACCAATATAGCAGATTGCTGTATCGAAACAGTATCACCAAAAATATATATACATGTATTGGTATTTCGATATTTTGTCCCACTTGTTTGCAAGTCTTTATGATCCAGTTGTTGTCTATGCCCCCTGAAGGTTGTTCTTCCCCCTCTGCTGGATAATGTTCGAGACAAGCTGGCAGAAAACATCCATGAACTGTGGGCGATGAACAAGATCGAGCTTGGCTGGACCTATGGCAAGGTAAACCTGACATTATTCATCATTCTGACAGTACGCCGACTTTGAGAATTTTCTGACATTTCAATCCTCTGTACATCTGCCATCAGTTGACTGTCTATCATTTTGACATTTCATTGTGGCACACAGACTCTGTTGAAAGTCCAGTCACACAAAGCCCTTTCTACTGTAATGCAATCATTTTCTATTGGGCCAATACCACAGGGCCCATTTAACAGACTTAATCAGTCTCTCACCTTCCAAGAATGTGACACCCACATTAATTAAGACTGGGACGAAGCTCTCCATAGAGGGAAATATTTAACCATATATTTTTAAGGACAACATCTAAGTGCAAACAGATGCTTAGTTAATTTAGTTTTAGAACGCCTCAGTGAGCTTTAAATTTAGTATGACACTGAACAGAATGGCTGCTCTTGTGTACATTTTGGGCTAACCTTGAACTATTTCTTCACCTTGAACATTTATAAAGACAGAATCATTAGTTTGAGGCAGCTGTGAATTTCTGTAACTATAATCAAATAGAGACGGCTGAGAATCTGAGCCAGACTTAATTGAACTGATTTTGGGTTATCTCTCAGTCTTTAAAACACCGGGGGCCTGGAGAAAAACAATGCAGCTGCTCCCTCGTAACATAAATATACATTTTTATGTTTTTGTGTCTTTGCTCACATCTGTTGCACACAAACAGTGAAGACCAAAATGTGAAGATGTGCATTTTCCAGTATGAAAAGACAAACTATATTTTTCAGGTTCGTGATGACAACAAGCGGCAGCATCCTTGCCTTGTGGATTTTTCAAAGCTGCCTGAAACAGAAAGAAATTACAACTTGCAGATGTCCAGTGAAACACTTAAGTAAGCCTCTCTGCTGTTTTGTTCCATTATCTATTCATGGGGTTCACTTCTGTATGCTGTTCAGGGCAAATTACTGCTAAGATTAGAGTAGACTTTGCAATCACTTGTGTCGTCTGAGCGGACACCAGTATTGATTTAAGAATCATAGATCCAAAGCTTACTTGAGCCAACTACTGAGTCATCTCACTGTAAAAACATTTACCCTGGTCAATGAAGCCACCTCCAGGTATTAGACAGGTACATATAAGGTTGGCTCCTTACTTCTGTGTGAAGGTATTGGATAAAAGCATTTTATAAATGACACTTGTTTGACGCAGAACTCTGTTGGCGCTGGGATGTCACGTTGCCCAGGCCAATGTTCACGCTGAGGACGATCTGAAGAAAATCAAGTTACCCAAAGAGTGAGTGCCCATGATATTAAGTAAAAATGAATTGTCTTTTAAAGTGTGTTAAACCCAATAGCATTACGTTGTATCTTGCAGCTATATGATGTCTAATGGATACAAGCCTGCGCCACTAGATCTTTCTGACGTGAAGCTGAATGCGGGTCAGGAGGTTCTAGTTGATAAACTGGCCGAGAACGCACACAATGTGTGGGCCAAGGACAGAATTAAACAAGGATGGACCTATGGTATCCAGCAGGTAAGTTCAATTACACAAGTGTCAATATCCAAGAATAGACTTGTGGGGACTATAAATGCTTACATTAGTATGTTGCATTCATCATCTCAAACACTTTCATTCATACCCCGACATGTGCTCTTTTGCTGCTATGACACTTCTTGATTCTCCCACTGTGAAACTAATTAGGGTTTTTATTGTACAGTCATGAATGAGCTTATGTATATCTGTAGTAATGTAATGTGACAGATCATTTTTCATTTATGACAGGATTTAAAGAGCAGACGTAATCCCCGCCTGGTGCCATATGCTTTACTGGATGAGCGCACCAAGAAGTCCAACAGAGACAGTTTGAGAGAGGCCATCAGGACTCTGGTCGGATATGGATATGACATTGACCCCCCAGATCAAGAGGGTTAGAAGTTATTCACTCTTTTTTAATGCCTTGCTTTTGGTGTAATAATCTAATGTAAAAATCTTTCTATCTCTCTTGTCCAGCTGTTCATGCAGTTGATAATCAGAGCATTGAGTCCATTCGGTTCTTCCGTGTGGAGCAGACGTATTCGGTCAAAACAGGGAAGTGGTATTTTGAGTTTGAGGCCATCACTGGAGGAGACATGAGAGTGGGCTGGGCCAGGCCGGGCTGCAGACCTGATGCTGAACTTGGAGCAGATGACCAGGCTTTTGTCTTTGATGGTTACAGGGTAAAAGTCATATTTATGTATTGTATATCTTATCTTTATTATCTATCCTTTTTTGCGTTGCAGTAAATGTATCTTTTCATTTCTTAAGGGTCGTCGTATGCATGCAGGCGCTCGTTACTTCGGTCAACCATGGAAGACTGGTGATGTGGTTGGCTGTATGATCAACATGGAGGACAAGTCCATGATTTTCACTTTGAATGGAGAGCTTTTGATCACCGGCAAAGGCTCAGAGCTTTGTTTTGCTGACTTTGAAACAGAGGATGGTAGGAGCCATACACTTTACTACACTTCATTGCTGAGCTATTATGTAACTCATTATGTACTTGTTTCCACTTTGCTATCCTTTAAATACAACTAGGCATTTATAAAGCACTAGCAATATAGATGTACATTTAGCTCAGTCAGTGCAGTGTTGGATCTTTGCTGTGTAAATCATCCATTGCGTTTTTAAAGTCTCACATAAAATGTACTCTATCATAATTTTAAAGTAGGTAGTGAATTTTATGGCTCAGCATTACAAATAAATTACAAATCAACTCACTAAAACAATGTTACCTTCTTTCAGGTTTCATCCCTGTGTGCAGTATGGGCAAGTCTCAGATAGGCCGTATGAACCTGGGCAAGGATGCTAGTTCCTTCAAGTACTACACCATGTACGGCCTTCAGGAGGGATTTGAGCCGTTTGCAGTCAACATGAACCGTGAGATCACCATGTGGTTCAGCAAACGCCTGCCCACTTTTGTCAATGTGCCTCCAGAACACATGCACGTTGAGGTAAAAATGTTAAAGACTAAAATGATATGATGTAAGGACTTAAAATGAATGATGTTATTATGTGTATTACTACTAAAATATGTAAGTTCTTATTACGGATCCACCAATACAATACTGGATCGAACTTTGGTGCCGATCCAGACCCTGTAGCTGGATCGGAAATTTAGCCGATACTTGAACCAATATCATTTATGTAGCAAATTACATTATATTTTAGGTTGTTTATTTATGATAATACAAAGTTAGGAAAGAAATGTCTAATGTCTTTAGTCATTAGTATTGGTGAATTTTGGGTATCGGTCGATCCATAATGCCAAAATATCTGGATCGGTATCGGAACTGAAAAAGCTGGAATTTAGTTCTTATTTTGTTGAGAGAGGTAAATGATTTATTTTGCACTGTAGATGTTTTAAGTGTGCATTGATTTAATTTTTGTTTGTTTTTCTAAGGTAACAAGGATTGATGGCACTGTGGACAGTCCGCCGTGTCTCAAAGTCACCCACAAGACTTTTGGCACGCAGAACAGCAACTGTGACATGTTGTATTGCCGTCTGAGCATGCCTGTGGAGTTTTACTCTGCAGATATGATACTGGATGAGTCTCAGAAACTCAGGTCAGACAAGGATTGACATTAAAAAAAAGTTAAAAGTAATAATGAGTATTTTTTAAAACATTTTTCTCACTTGTCTCTGTAGCCAGCCCCCAAAAGAAGATGGAACTATTGACTATGGAAGCATCACAACGGTAAGCAGAAAGGGCTTAGTCTGTCAAATTTGAATTTATATTATTATTTTTGGTCACACTTAGAGTAAATAATCATGCCATCTATTTATATTACATATGGAATGTTAAAATTAAATAACCTTTGCAGCTTCTTTATTATGCTTTACCCTAACCTGTTTCTTTACTGTTTGTATTCCTCATTTCCCAGTATTACCATTCTGTGAGAGTGTTTGCGGGACAGGACCCTGCCTCAGTCTGGGTGGGCTGGGTCACTCCGGACTATCATTACTACAGCAAGAACTTCGGCCTCAGCAAAACACGGACTGTCACTGTCACCCTGGGAGATGAGCGGGGCCGGGTCCATGAAAGGCAAGATTGTTTCTAAATAATTCATGTAGAAATAGAGTAAACTGTGAATTGCTTATTACCGACGCCAGGAGGATCGCCGGCGTTGGCGTGTGTGCGTGCGTGCGTGCGTGTCCGCGTGCGTGTCCGCGTGCGTGCGTGTCTGTGATCAAGATAACTCAAAAACTACTGCACGGATTTGGATGAAGCTTTCAGGGATGGTCA